>WURT03179131.1:0-10293 GCA_009936505.3 Holothuria glaberrima | reverse complement strand
ACCGCGATACATGGATTTCCCCGCATGGTGGGTTCGAGCGTTATATATACATAGATATGAATATATAGATATATATACACACATACATACCTGGAAATATATATTTGCCTAATTTTCACCTTGGGGGAATATCGTGTGAAAAAACCTATATAAGGGGGAAATTGTACATACGGGGAAAAATAGTTTCTCCTTAACGTTTTCACACACGTTTAATACAGGAACACGTAAACGTATGGTAACGTCCTTTAAACCAAGCAATAAAAAATATATAAATATATATATATATATGTATTTCTAATAGGTCGAAATACTTGCATCGATTTAATATTTGAGCCATTATTCTAACCCTTATTGCATATATCCTAAAAACAATAAAGCCATATTTGATACTGTTATGACGTCTTATCTTTGTGACTTTTTATAGGTGTCGTAAACACAACGTATGAACGTATGATATAGGCCAATATGTATATATACATATATATATATATGCATGCAGGTGAAAAAAGATGGAAATATCTTGCGTACCTCAAATATGTACTCTTATTCTACGCGTATTGCACGATACTTTTAAATATTTCTTCATTTTATTAAAACTTGTGGGTACGTATTGCAATTGGAGATACCATATATATATATATATATATGTGTGTGTGTGTGTGTGTACTCTGAGCTGCACTGTTGAGATGCCAAGACTACACAAGCAGTGTGTGTTTTTTGGGGGGGGGGGGAATATATCAACTCGTTCCATCCCATGATCAAATTAACAGCTGGCTCTTTTGAAGAAGTGTCTATTTCCTGCACAGCAGAATTACAAAATAAAGCATTTTTCACTCAGTTAAATCACGGACAAACACAGCTAATACCGAGCAGTTGTCGTTCCCTGCACTGTACCAAACATATTCCGTGCATCCAAGCACTTCGCATCAACCGCATCTGTTCCTCTGAAACAAATTTTCTTCCAACCCTCACAACAGAGAGTAATTTCTGGGTTCAAGTGAGAAGGCCATAAAAAGGCAAAAGAGGCCCTTCTCCTGAATCTTTGACCTTTAAAAATCCTTCATCAACTTTATAGTATGGTGCCTTTGGTTATTAAGTACCATCCTGGTTTAACACCACTTGCCAAATCCATTTAAAAATGTTACCTAGCAGAACAGAGCACATTTCGAATAAAGTCTGTCTTTTCCGATTCTGCGTAATTGGGTTTTCACGTCCCCCTAAATTTACGGGACATTTTGGTACTGGAAATGTTTCAGGACAAACCCTCAGACGAGGTAAACGAAAAAGATTGATAAGTCACATTTCCCTTTCATATGCAAGAGGTGCGCTTTGGTTGATTCCATTAAACTCTTAAAGAGCGATCATATTGAACGCATTTCCAAAATAAGACTAACTGTCGTCTATCTTATCTACTGTAGTTTATGTAGAAGAGGGCAGTGGCAGTGTCATTGTTTTCAGTTAAGTTCGTATCTGCCTACTGGCCGAATTGATTAATTGCCAAGCTGGATATATTTATTAAAGTGTCTATAAGGTAAATGTCACATTTTCTTCTGTCAAAAAAAAAAAGATTTCCTGTTGTTTTCTAAACACATAACTTGAAATTATTTGAGGAGGGGCAAGAATGTATTACAAAATGATGTTAGGGGCATTGGCTCCTGTCCCCCGTCCCCCAAGGCTACGCAATTGGAACAGAGTTCCTGAAGTAACCTAAAACCTATCTTAGGATGAGAAGGACACAGCACAGGTCAGCAATTGAAACCAAAATGTTCGTTTAAGCTTTTGCAACCTATGTGAGTTTTACTTCATCTTTCGATTAACGTTTCATAGCAGTCGACCAAAATGAGGCATGGACAGACCAAATTGGCAATTTATTCTAAAAACGATGACGTCGCCTTTCTGCCTGAATATCCGAATTGATTTAGCAGCACACATAAGGGAGTACTATCTTGACCTAAGTCTTCCCAGTCAAGCTGATTTCAAAAGTCTCACCCGAGTTGCTTCTATTACCGTTTTCAATAAAGATAGTCCTGACTAATTGATAAGTGAGGCCAAGTTGTTCTCGTAGTTTGAAAGCCCCACATTTGTACATTTCTGGTCACTCTTGTAATCAAGGACTGGAGAAGAGCTATTAATGTTCATAATCGGTTTTGGCTGTTTTATTCACCAAATCGTAAGACTATACTGTGATCAAGTATATCTTCTATGATCCAGGCAATCATTTTAGTTGGATCGGGGTGGTACAGACAATAATTAAAACTTGACAATCGGCTTTATTCTAACTCTTTCAAAAATAATACGTGAGGCAAAGTCCACATTACGTATCATTGTAATATTAACACTATCTTTTTCACATTCAGTTCCATTCAGGAGAGAGTCCATTGCTGCAATAAACGTCGAAGGTCAATCAATCGTACAGTTCAATAGATTTGCATCACATCTTTTTGCCTCAATCCCACTGTCGCATTCATCTCACTCATCGGCACTGGACTTTGACCCAATCACAGATTTCTTTTACTACACTGATATTGATGAAGGTTTCATAGGGAAGATTAAATATGACGCCAGCTTGGATGAAGTTTTGGTGGAAGAAAACGTACAGAGTGAGTAAACAAAGAGCGATAACTTACTAGATATTGCTAAGATTTGTAGTATAATATTTAATATGCTTTCTACAAAACAACGTTTCACTGAATCCTACTGTATTTTTTTCAACAGCTCCACTTGGTGTTGCTGTAGGCTATCTCACTGGTCTGCTGTACTGGACTGACGTTGGTCGACATGAAGTTAGCGTATCGCGACTCAATGGAACTTTTCGAAAGACCCTTATATTTCCTAACACAGGTTGTTATTCACCAAAAGCTATCACTCTTAGCGCAGATCAACTGTAAGTGGGCCTTATTCTAAAACATGCACGATATTTGAACCTTTCAAACACTACTGAAAACAACGATCTGAACAACTCAAGTCCTACCGTGTGTTAAGGACTTCGAAAAGGAAGATGTTATTGTCTAAAAGGCATGAAACTAATTTAAAATGTTCCGTTATATCATAACTTATTAACAATATCGTTACACATTAGTTACTCTTAAGGATGGATCATTATCAGTACTTTTTTTCTTCGAAGTTTGCTTTTCATAATCAGAAATTATTACCTCAAAACTTAAATAAAAGTGTACTTACTGTTTTTAATGAGTAATAAGCAATCCTGATCTGCTATGTACCATTTCAGGGTCACTTTCACAAATAATATAATGATCCACATTTTACCTTGAATATTGGTAAATGCAGGTAACACATTCAATCCATTCATTGACTTTTTACATTAATATACTGTTTACAAAATCACTTCACCAGTTTGACCAGTAATGCAAGATATCACTTCGTACTTGTAAAACACGTTTTATAAATGTACTGCAATAAGTTATTCAAGACAAATTACTTGGAAAATGAGCATCATTGAATAAATTCGGATACCATAAAAGTGTCCTAAAATGTTGCCTTAATCGCCTAGTACGCTCACACGAATATTCAAGAATACCAAGACTTATTCTTGTTGAACAATGCAGAGTTTTATATCAAGTACCCTACACAAAAAAGGAAACTACAGATTCCTTCGTTTTAGCCATCTGATAATGTTGAGGCTCATTCAACGATTGCATGCTAACCGTGGTGATCAAGAACACAATTTTGGGGGTTGGATAACAAATTTCGACCTTTCTCAAGTATTGGAAAGTGAAATATAAAGTTATCCTTGTCTTGATAACTTGTGTAGCTAGCTGAAGATCATTGCACGTACCACGTGTGCCAGTAATCACTCTTTCTTATCAACACTTCTCATCTTAAAAATTCATGACAAGAAAATTTAACCAGCATACTCTATTGCCTATTTACAAGCCTACCAACATAATCAAACACAAATAGATTTCGCTTGATACCAGCATAAGGAGCAAAATGTGAGATTCCTTGAGGCATGATTATAATTTTTAATAGTTATTTAATCAACTTTAAAGGTCACCAGTTTGAAGGAAATACACTTCAAATTGCAAGTTTTTGGAATAAAAGTGTGACCTTTATACAAAAATATCTTTGTCAAGCTTCTTTAAACCTCCTGGATTGTGAAAGCTGGCGAAAATGCCCAAGTATGGAAACGATTTTACAAGATTGGCTCAGAAAATAATTTAATTTGTTCATTAACTTAATTTAGTTAAGAAATATTTCCATTTACTTGTTATTAGTACAGCTGTATTACGTTTTGCCATATTGCAGCAAACGTGCTTGAACAGTGAAGAGATAGCGAAAGAAACCGACTAATTCTTGCCTATGAAATCGTCATGTTTTTTATCAAAGGTTATTAAGAAATAGCAATATACCTGTTAACCTTCCCTCTGATATATTACGTTATAGGGACGTGTTTTGGACATGTGCTGGAAAGATCATGAAGGCTAAAGCTGATGGGTCGGAAAGCCAGACACTGGTAGATGGATTAAGTGACCCAATAACTTTAGTTTTTGACGAAGGTAATGCTGCAACTGCAAATCAGAAGTATGAAATGGTCATGATTAATGTAAAATGCTCTGAAAAGATTTAACTTACTACAGGCTTCATTTGTAAAAACGTTGAGTGTACCTTTTTTGTTCAAAAAAATCTGACTTTTACAGAATAGACCAGCTGCTGTGGTGCTGATAAACTTTCTGAGATATTAAATTCCTAGCTTGTTCTTGAAATTGCCGAAGGAAGTTACGCTACGTGAATTACATTTTGAATAAGATCAAAACGAACTTTCGATTACATTTCATTGTGACGCAATAGTTTAAAAATAGGTTTTTCAATAAGGATTGTCATAATTCAATTCCGCTAAAACTTGTCATTAGCTGAGAAAGGGGCTTTTTATATCGTTTAACTTTAATAAGGAAATATGTTTTTCCTTCCTCGCCAAAGGTACTTGAAAACTTAATATAAAGATATAAGATGTCTTCTAAGATGTGTTTTCAACGTTAA
The DNA here is from genome assembly GCA_009936505.3 of Holothuria glaberrima. Taxonomy (NCBI): domain Eukaryota; kingdom Metazoa; phylum Echinodermata; class Holothuroidea; order Aspidochirotida; family Holothuriidae; genus Holothuria; species Holothuria glaberrima. The sequence goes on along the minus strand of WURT03179131.1, from coordinate 5,295 downwards.
GCAAACCTTTCTAAAAGTATTTTTGTTCCCATTCGGGCTATTAATTTCTTCAGTCCACAATAAATCAGGGAGGGGTGTGATTCAGAATATTAACACGGAATATCTTCCATAACAGCCAATTAAGGTTTTTAAATTATAACTTGGGTCCCAACCATGGTTTAATATGGAAACAAAGACTTAGTAAATGATTCATCTATTGAATTTCGTCAACTTGTTTGAATTAGAATCTTTTCATATTCATAGCAAGTAGTAAATATTGTAACTATAAAACATTCTTAATGCGATATACGCTAAGGCAAAACAATTAAGACTTGAAACTGACCAACGTTACTCCGGTATGTGTTGCAAGAATTTCAATCTTGCGTGAGGTAACATATATACATTTCAGTTAAATGAATAAAACAAACCGTCCCTCTCTTAGACTATCAGTGGGTTTTTAGTTCGCGAAAATCTCCGTTGGCTTCGCAAATTAATTATTGACGACTACCTCGTCCAGTAGGTAGTATGTAGCTGTCCCTTGGATGAGCCAGGAACGATTACGATGAAGTGAGGGACTTGGTGGTGGCTGAGGTAAAGAGACAAATCTGCCTCCTGTAAACCCTGGTGGAGTGTGAAAAATTGCAACACACCGCTTGCATCACCATGAAACTACCTTTCTCAAAAGTGATTGTTTCGTCCACGAGAAATTTAATCTAATTTGTAGCATGAGGTGGAAGGTTGAAAGTACGTATTTGCCGTTATACATTTTTCTAAAAAAATTAACCGAGCTTTTCACGCGCATGCATCGGTAAAGATGGTGATTGTTAATACACTTACGAAGAAAAAGCGTTCTGAAATGCGCTCTCCAAGCCCCCCCCCCCCACCTCCTAACAAACATATGAGCCTAACTACAGTTTTGACAGTAGACATTAACATATTAAATTCGATGGAAAATTAAATCTGCCCTTGGCAGTAGAAATAGGTCAGCGTCTGCTCTTTGACTTTAGTCCATCCCCGCTGCAAGATGTTCGGCAACAGCCTGCTTTTGCTTAACAATAGAAAGATATGCGACCTAGGCTATATAATCTAGCTCGGCTCTCTGAAAGAACTTAGCCTATTTAACAGAGGACAGCAACCGAGAATTTAATTTTACTTTCGGAGTGACAGTCATCTTCCGGTAACCTAAAATCTCTATCCTTAGTGATTGCATCATTCTTCACAATGATTCTTTTTCTCAAACTAGAAATGTTCCTGTACTGGGTGGATGTTAATACATCATCGGTGGGTAGGATAAAAGCGGATGGAACCATGAAGAACAATGCATTATTTACCCACGACATATTCTCAGTTGTACACAGTTTCGTGATGGACAGCTTTACGTACTACTGGTCTCGTCCCGCTGATAAATGTATAATGGACCTTGACAGGTTGAATCCACACCGCGTATACACACTATCTCTAAACAATGCTGTAACAATGGAAGGACTCTATTACTACAAGTCCGACAAATCGATCGCACGTAAGCAGATATTACACATCTTTCAAAAAAGAAAAAAAAAATCGCATTATTGTTTTTGAAAAACATTCGGCAGCAAATAGAGGAAGTTTATTACTTTAACTCATCTCAAATGTATGACTCATTATTTTTATATTTTCCTAAATCTTAGTACATTCCAATTTTGCGTAACATTTACAGCATCTAATACGATGTTTGTTCAATAGTTGAATATAAATAAAATATGCTGAACCTTTCACTTGAAGATAGACTTCCGTTGCAAAATAAGAATCTGTTCGGCCCCCAGGGAATTTTCCTTAAGGTCCCACAAATTTAATTCTATTCTGTAAAGTAGTAAAGTGAAATTAAGAGTGTACCATTATCCAGGAGTTAAGCGTCCTTACCGTGGGATATTCTTTCAGTGTTGGCATCCTTTCAGATTTTTTTCAGTCTTTTATCTGGGTACTTCTGCAGTAAACTGTTACTGGAAGTATAATCATGAGCGTACTTTCAGTTACAACTTTACATCTCTATCAAGAAAAAAACCTAATGGTCATTCAAGCTTAAGTTTTGTATTCCCAGTACTGACTAGTGCCCTGAAGCCATAAACAATAAAAATCATCACTGATGTCAAATCGTTGATATCTGTATATCATTTGAAATAATATTATTCCCACAACTATTGTTTTGTTTTTCTCCCTGAAATTTCAGAGCAACATACCTGCGCTACTGACGGAACAGGATGTCAGGAGTTATGCTTTCCGCGAGGACTGTTATTCAGTTGTATTGAAGGTATTAACAGAAAATAAATTTACACGACGCATTAACCTTCCTTAAGTAGCCAACAGTTATTTTAGTACTCCTCCACAAGGATATTGTTGTTCCGATAAAAAATTGTGGTCAAAGGCAAAAATGATTAAAAGCTATCTACAACAGAAATCTATTTAAGAGCTTCTCGAACCTGCAAAGGCCTTAGACACTAAGGATACTTACATAGTAATACCTCATTTAGGCAATACAATAGTAAGGTTTACAAAAAAAGGCTTCGTAGTGCAGTCATTACAGCATGAAAAGACTTTACAATCAAAAGGCATGCCTCAATAATCTTGATGAAAAATTGTCATGGGAACTGAGTTTTCACCGTCGGTTATTTCGGCTGTTTTAGTATGCAATGCAGTGCACAGCATTGCAAAGCAACCCAACACAGTGCAATATAATATTATTCATTACAACTAAATGTTATTCACTAAAATACTACGTTTTAAAAAATGCAATTCCAAATTAAAGATTCATAATTTTCACTTGTATCCTTTATATTTCCCAGTTTAATAAGACCCATATTAATATAATTCAAATAATGTTTTTTATTTCAATTTTGACAGAAAAATTGTTTTCCTCATGAAACATAGGTGTGTAACTTTCTCTTTAAATTGATGTAGTTACTCCCAACATTGTTGACTGTCCGACTGACATCATACAAAGTACCACCCAGTCGCAAGAACATGTGTCTTGGGAAGAACCTTCCGCCATTAGCCGTACCAGCAAAGTGAATGGGCAACAACTGATGTACGACACCCGAACGTCAATGCCAGGGACCCTGTTCAATTTAGGGAACACTACTGTGACGTATACCTTTAGAGATCAGCTCGGCAATACCGCCATCTGTTCCTTTAACGTTGTGCTCATGTCAGGTATGTACAACAAAGAACTCCACCTTTTTGATATTAGATAATTCTGGACGATAAAGAGCATTTTGGTGATGTAAGCCGTTGGTGCTTAACATTATTATTTAATAATCAAACACTATATTTACAATGAAGCTGGCACACAGAATGAAAAATCTGAATATAAACAACTTCAAATCACAAAAAATTCAGTTGACAACGTTAAAAGTCATTCCAATTAACTTTTGTCGAAAGCTAGAAATGGAAGAACGTTTTATGTTAAGTGTGACCTATGAGAACAATCTTAGGTCAAAGATAATAAATAACACTGAAAGTTCTAATACTATTATGCTTTTGACAAATTGAGATCTCAAGTTTAATTATGACCAACAAATTTTGAAGCATGATTAGAGAAAAAATGATTAACATATGCGTTTGCATCCATTGTGTTACTTGTGCTTGATTAGCCGCTCCTTTAATACGTTGCATGGAAAAGCTTTTATTTTTTAATACAATTTAAAACGTTTCCTGGCAAAGCTTTTATTTTTTTAATACAACTGCTACAACCATAACTTCAACTGTTTTAGCGACAGGTAGCCTGAGGTATGCTTAAACTTGTATGTAACATCACGGGCGGCGATCCTGGGGGTGGGGGCATGGGGGATATATCCCCCATGAAAGTGGATGGGGAATACTGTACACTATATCCCCCCCCCCCCATGAAATCAACCAGGCAGATCCGGAAATCAGAAAAGTTTACCTTTTTCTAGACTTTTTACAATAGGCCTATTTATTTTTAGGAAATACTTCCGACAGCTGTCATAGTATCACCCTGCAAAACCTGGAAAGGGCCATTTCCATTGATCTGGGGGTATTTTTGCAAAATTTTCTACGCTCCGCGCCAACTGATCGTGGCGCTCCGCTTAGATAGTGCCACTGACTATTTCCGGAAATCAGAACACTACCTTTCTCTAGACTTTTTACAATAGGCTTTTTTTAGGAAACACTTCTGACATTTGTCCTAACGTTTCACGTTGCAAAGCCTGAAAATGGCCATTCACAGTGATCTGGGGGTATTTTTGGCCAGAATTTTCTACGCTCCGCGCCAACTGATCGTGGCGCTTCGCCTAGAAATTACACTGACTAGATCCGGAAATCAGAACACTTAACCTTTTTTACAAAATGCCTATTTTTTAGGGAATACTTGTTGTCATAGTGTCACGTTGCAAAGCCTGGAAAGGGCCATTTCTGGTGATCTGGGGTGTATTTGTGACCAAAATTGTCTTTGTACGCTCCGGGCCGACCGATGGTGGCTCTCCGCTTAGCTAGGGTCACTGACAATATATCCCCTCCCACACTTTCAAAGACGGATCGCCGCTCATGTGTAACATAAAACAGTGTGATTGAAACGTTTTCTGAGGGTGTTTTTATTTAAAAAAAATTCTGTTTTATATAGAGAAGGTCATAGTGATGGTATCGTTTTCCTTAGAGTTGCTTAATTCTTTTTCTGTGCAACTGTTTTGCCTTGTGAGTATAAAACTTTTCAAAATGCGAAAACTGGTATGAGACTTCATCAGACCAAGACACCAGAAGGATAGACACTTGGTATGTACAGATTTGTAGCATTCAGAGCATGGAATCTATTGTGGTGGTCAAAAGTCTTCGAAATCACTATGCCCTTACAAAAAAGGTGTGTTAACCCCTGTCTGTAACCACGCGTGGTCACACATGAAAAACAAAAGAAATCACGTGTGTCCTGGGGGCAAACCTGTGTATTTGGGACGCTCTAGACACAGGTTTGACACAGGTTGACACACCTTTCCTGCCTTCAATTTCGAGACACAGGTTTTGTCACAAAATTCCTTGTTAACATTGGTTTTAACCGCCACACATTTTGCATGTCAACAAAACATGTGGCAAACCTGCATCAAACCTGTGGCAAAGTGTAGCAACTGGCCAACCTGTGTCAATGTTAAGGGGAAACAGGTTTTCACGCAAAATATCCATGCCTACCAATGGCAGACACATGTGAGGATTTTGAACAAATTGCCACATTTTTTTTTCCCTTTTTTTTTTCTTTTTTTTCTTTTTTTTTTTTTTTTTTTTTTTTTTTTTTTTTTTTTTTTTTTTTTTTTTTTTTTTTTTTTTTTTTTTTTT
>WURT03179120.1:0-10293 GCA_009936505.3 Holothuria glaberrima | reverse complement strand
AAAATAGAAATCTTTGTTTTTTGCCAACCATTGTACACCCAACAACTGCAGTACATCTATGCCCTCTGGAAAGGAATGTTGATAACATCTGGATGCCGTTATACTGGTATATTACAGGCGGTAGGCCTTTATATATATTCTAGCATGCCATCGGTGGGGGGGGGGCGAAAGAGGGTTTCCGCCACCTCCCACCATCGAGAGTGGGGGGCAGTCGCCCCTCCTGCCCCCCCTTTTCCTATGCCTAAGCACGTGATCCATGAATATATAGATTAAAAGGAAAAGGTGTATTAAAGGAAGATTCTGTACCAATGCCTATCTTGTAAGTTGATAGAAACTTTGCCAACTTTATATAAAACACAATCTGACTTCAGCCCAGTTTTTAAGAATTGACTGAAGATGACCTGCAAGAGGGAGTCAGACAACAAAACTCTTTCCATCCATACCAAATTGCTTTCATCTTCCTCAGTTAGACCACAACCTAATTGTTTCCAATATATTTTTTTTATTCTACAATAAATCAGATGCAAAACAGTTTAGTTCAAATATCAAGTTGAACTGTGGCTATCCATGCATGTAAACTTTGTACCCCCTTTTCTTCTAATAAGTAGGCCTACTTGACAAATAATATGACCCCCAAATGGCCCTAACATGACCTTTGACCTCAAATGTTTCAACAAAGCAAAAGACTGTATTTACAAATAACTCCAACTAACTTTCTACAAAAGTTTGAATGCTGGCAAACGCGTAGGGGTTTTAGAAGTAGTACTTGCTCAATACTAGAAATATATCAACAACCAGCATCACACTCCTATTAAACTACAGAAGTACTGTTTTGAGCAAGTTTTTATCCCTGGATACCAAACTATGAACTCCAACAACTGAAAAATTTTACTTTATTTTGCAAAGCTGAGTTTTCCCTGAAATGCACAGGTTCATGTAAACATATCCTATGTGCCCGAGAAAGACCTGTATAAATTGAAAAAATTGCCGACAATTTTTCAATTATCTGCCCAATATTAAAGTAGATTGCCCCAACTCCTTGAGGACTATAGCCAACCTAGGCTTGTACAACATGTGGAGTTGGTCACCCTGTGATGGATTATATACTTTGAAAATGATAAAGATATCCATATATTTGCAACAAATGTTTCATTACAACATTTAAATTTATACATATTAATTTGAAATATCTCTCTTAATACTGCACATTGCTGCTATGTATTCAGTCTCTAAAATATCAAAAAATATTTTTAGTTCTGTGTAAGAAATGGCCTCAAGCCAGTTCACCAAAATACAGATGTCTGTGCTGCCTCCTAGCACTTATGAAGCCCAAGAACTTTGCATGTGCTCACAATTAAAGAATGGTCAATTTATAGCCAATTCCAGTTCATGGTCAGTCAGGTATATTGGATATGTGCATGGTTTCTAGTGACATGTACAATTAACTGCTTCCACAGGTAAAACTGACAGCCAGGGGCAGCATTCAATTAATTCCAATTCATGCCAGCTCAAATTTCTTTTATCCAAGCGTTACATATACAGTCAGCTGTGTCAAACAGAAGTCTCACTCCCCACGGATTTGATGTTATTTTCATGATCTTAACAAATATCTACCATAATAAAGGAAAACGCAGGTTATGTCTAAATAAAAATTCCTCTGCATTATACTTGAACCATTATTCAAAGTTTACACTAGTTAGCAAGATCTAGCAGACAGGTCAATTTCTGCATAAACACAGAGAAGCCTTCTGCTTATATTTAACTATGAATCCTAATGACCCTTATATGACCTTTCACCTAAAAAGTTCCAGGTACAAAAAAGACTTCCTATTTAACAATAACTCCAACCAAGTTCTACAGGAAGGTAAGTGATAAGGATGATGTCTTATTGCTGCAAAAAGACCTGCATAGGTTATTTTCATGGTCTCAGACTTGGCAAATGTCTTTTAATACAGATGAGTGCAAAGTCATTCATTTTGGTCTGATTGCAACATACTGATCCTGGCCCAGCAGGACCGGAAAAATCTGTGCCTATGGACACAAAGCTCATCTTGTATACTCCTAAACTACTGTATCCAAAAAATGGTAAGCAAGATAAATGGTTGGTCAATAACATCATATTACTTTCATATATCATGTAGGCCTATGTATGAAGAAACATTTGTGAATGCCTCCAGGGCCAGCTCAAATGGTCTCGCAGGCCATATATGGCCCACAGGCCAGAAGTCCCCCCTCCATCCTGATTAAGAGGTTACCTTTAGCAAAGTTTTCTACTAGGACCTTGAAGGAGTATTGAAATAACAGCCTATCAATATTACACAGGTCAGAAACATGTGGCACAAAAAGTCAAGGGGAATGCCCCAACATGACAAAATTTATCAATGTAAAATAAACACAGCAAAACCCATTATTTTCTGATGTCAGTTTTCTTGTCCAAAAGGACTATGCTTTTGCCTTCTCATGTAAAATCTACATCCTAGCTTCTCAAGTGATGGCCCACAAGCTATTTGCAGCCTGCAGGAGCTCTAGATTGGCTGGCAGAAAACCCAAAGAAGCCCAAAGTTTATGTGGCAATGTAGGCTATGCACTTCCAGTTTGGCTACTTCTTATTGTTCCAAAGTAAATAGGCTTCAGAGTAGTCCATCACAGAAATATAGGCCTTTAATAGGAAGGATATTGATCAATAAACAGGGTTTTAAAGAATTTTTTTCAGAAAAATATAGTAAATATAGGAATGTCAAACACTTGCTGTCCTAATCATCGTCAAAGTTCCTCAAAAGTTGTGGATGGGAGAAACACTATACCTTATATATAACTATACTGTTCAATTGATAGAAATATGATTAACAGTATCACAAGTGTATTTGCATAATTTGACCCTGGAATAAAGTGTCATAAATGTTATTGTTAATGCATACCAAAGAGGCAGCAAAAGTTGCAATACTTAAAGCTGTGAACACAGGTTGTGACAATGTATGATGATGTTTTGTATGGATGGGTAGTTAAGGTGGACAATGAACTGTTGCTTTATGTCCATTAGTACACAAACAGAATTCACCACCAAATTTTGCAATTTTTCTGCTGCTTAAATAGCAGAAAATGAACTTTTAAGACACAATTTTGCTTTCATAAAATTTACACTGTGTTGTTAGTCAATCTTGATGGTGTGAGATATGGGTGATGACAGCAAGACCATGAAGGCCTATGGCAACTGTATGAGCATAGGCAGAACTGTCTCATGAGTGGGGAGGGGATTCAGTATGTTCTGTGATTTTTAGCATAGGAGAGGGGTCTAAAAGAAGAGGGTAACCTCTCCCCTTTGAGAATTTTTTGCATGACTGGGTGTCCTTACACATGCAATCTGGTGCTACATATGTTATCTTTTGAAGAAAAATTTATTTCAAAAATTTACATATTTAAAAAAAAAAAAAATTGGCATCAGTGAGGAGAAGGAGCTGGCCCAATGGCCCTTCCCCCCTGAGAAGCCACTGCCTACTTTGAATCTGTACAACTTGACAGGACAGTATAATGCATGTGTCAAGATGCCTACAGTATGCAAAAATGTCTGTGCATTTACATACTTTTTTATTATTATTAGATATTTGGTACCAACAATGGGGAAAGTACCAGGTAACTGGGTATAGACCAGAGATATGAAACACACACAGTGAAGTGAGTGCACCCCTTACCCTTGCTAAGGACAACCTAATAAGTAGATAAATAATGATCACATAGTCTCTTACAAAAACTCTTCACAGAAGGAATGTCCTGCAAATCCAAAGGTGATCGTTCCAAAGTCTTCTAAAATGAACAAAAGGCAAGTTATAGAAAGTCTGATTCTTTGCAGTCCAATGAAGAAGCCCTCCTGGGGTATGAATGCTAGGTGTAATGAATTGATTAAATGCACCTGAACAACTTTGTGACCAAGAGCAAGTCTCTGTAATGCAAGGTTGTGATTGATAACGATAATACTGAAATGCTTTAACCTGTATCATAAGTTATTAACTCATTTGGAAATTTTCTTCGATACAAAATTTTGGTAGCCCTCCTTTGGACAGCTTCGATACGATCTAAATGACATACATTAAAAGGGTGCCAAATAGAACCACAATACAACAAAACAGGTAAGAAAAAGAGTCTTATATAAAAGTAAGAAAGAATCATGAGGCATCCCACTTGTGCAACAAGAAACAAATCCTACCAGTCTAGAAGCACATTTACAAATACAATCAAAATGATTGCTGAAAGAAAAATTACTGCTGAACAGAACACCTAGGAGTTCACAATTCTCAGAAACAGTAAAAGTATTGCTTCCAATACAATTATCATGGAATAAGGCATCATTAAATTACACCTAGAGATATGCATGATAGCACACTTAGATACATTCAGTGAAAGCTCATTATCAACAGACCACTGGAAAACAGTATTCAAATCATTCTGTAATATATGCTTATCCTCTTCACATGTAATAGGACGGATAATAGTATGATCATCAGCAAATTGAAATATTGATGAAGAAAGACCAAAGGAAATATCACTGACAAAAGCAAGAAACAGTATGGGGCCCAACACAGATCCCTGCGATACTTAACTATAAATAGCCGTCCAATCAGAAAATACCCTTTGTTGGTGCATCCACAGGAAGTCTGAATCCAGACAAGAATATTTCCTCTAATCCCCAACTTGTGAAGCTTTAAAATAAGTTTACTATGTGGCACTCTTTCAAAAGCAGAGCTAAAGTCAAGGAAAACTGCATCCATCAGGTTGCATGAAGTAGTATGCAATGAAGAAGAAATTAGATGATGAACTTTGGATAGCATTAACTCAAAATTTCTCCCCGGACGAAAGCCAAATTGATTTGTACCAAGAATACTATTTTCTTCAAAGAACTTCATAAATCTAGAACTAATAAGCTTTCCCAGAATTTTATTACCAATTGGTGTTAATGAAATTGGTCTATAGCTCGAAGTAACAGCTACTGGCTTTGTTGACCCTTTACAAACTGGTACAACATTTGCCATTTTCCATTCCAGAAGTACCACTCTATTGGAGATAGAAAAGTTGAAAAATTGACACAGAAATGAGACAGCACCATTCTTCCAAGCTTACGAAAAATTGGCAAAAGCCCCTCTGGACCAGCTGAATCTACATCGAACCTATCTTACCTCCTATTTACACATGTAATCCCCACCTACCCACAACTAGACCTTGGTAAGCAGGAAGAGGGCTTTTAAATAGGAGGTAAGTATCAGGGCTCGTAGATTTCCAAACCAGGGAGTTTTGGGGATTTACTTGTGTTCAACTGCAATAAGATAATATTGACCTCCACAGTAAAACTTGAAAAATTGATAGAAACACTTGATGAGTCACAAGAGGAGTCCAAATTTGAAATATCCACTGGTATGTATGGCTGGGATCCATGGGTGGGTTAGTTAGTTAGATGAGGTTTTACGGCTCAGTTTCTAACCAACTGGTACAAGTTGGGATCCATGGGAGGCAAAAAAGTGCATGAAATTTTTTGCAATTTCATTTGCATCAGTAAATAAGGTGTCATCAAAGTAGAGAGATGCCACATTGAAAGACCTTCTTTGAGAGCTAATAAACCTCCAGAATTTCTTTAAATTATGATATGAGTCCTTAGTAATGCCTAATATATATGCCCTATGAGCCTTACGAATCTCCTCCTTCAAAGGGTACTGGCTATTTTGTATGATTCCCAGGATTTGATAGTAACAAGTTGTTTGGCTTTCAAGTATAAATTTCTTTCTGCAAAGTTTCTTAATTTTGATTTTGAGAGGTGCTGTGCTTTATACATACTTTCTTTGTAGAAATTGTTCTACTAATAGACCTTTTGAATTGCTTGGAGATGTTTTGCCATGTGGAGTAAACATCACCATCAAAACAATTCATCCAATTAATTTTGGAAGGATCTGATAAATATAAGTCAAAGTTAGCACTCTTTCAAGTGGCATTACCTGTTTAAGAAAGGGAAATACATAACAATGCCTTGTCCAAAGTGTTGGATTAATGTTTAAGCAGTTCATCCGAATAACAAAGACAAATAAAGACCCCTCACATAAGTAGTTATTCCAACTATTGTTTCAATGATTATAAAATTACAACAAAAAACTATGAAAATCAATAATGCGTGCACTCAATCTTTATTCCATTCAATACCACTCCTGGTCGAAGAAACCAATGGGAGTGCTCTGATATATGAATATGCAAAAGGCAGCACAACGGAAGATATCCACATATACATATGCCAGCGAATGAGCACTGAACACGTGATATTCACACTATAGCCTATGTACCTTTTTTTTTAGTGTTTTTCGAATGATTGTGAAGGTAGACTAAAAGAAAATATATATAACATGTGAGTACTACCTCCGAGGAATAATATTGAACAATCCTTGAATCATTTTAATCCTCGATGGCCAATGGTATCAGCTTGGAGTCTGACATCTGAGATGATTACCCTCCGTCGCAAGGTCAAACTTTCCCTGTTTACCTTTCCGGGAGAAATGTACACACTGGTAGTTGCCTTGATTAAACCAAGGATTTGTGACTGAACAGAAACAAATTATTAAACATGTTGGAAACTCTCGGAGAAACTATCTACAACAATCAAAATTGACTGAGGGAAAAACATTGCGGATGCATTCAGTGCATACACTCTGCCTGACTCACTGAATATTCATACAGTGTTCTGACAGGCGTGGTTTAAGCTAGTTGTAATGAGAACAGTTTGTTTTAAAAAAGCCTACCCATTTTGACTGTTTTTGCATTGTTTCTTCAAATTTTGGCATTCACACAACCATTTTCAGTTATTACATGAACAGCTTCATCCATTATTTGCATCGTTAGTGTATCGACAAATAAAGAAAAACATTAGACCTTATGCATTTCCCTATTCTTGATCATGTAACATCACTTTAAATTATAAATTTCTCTAGAAACACATTTGGCTGATTGTGAGGTGATATTGAATGACACTTCAACTGTCTGATGATCACAACCATGTAAACTGTCAGTTACAGTACAATAGTCCACTGTAAAAGGGTTATTAGTGAAAACAAGGTCTAAATAGTGGCTTTCACCAGATGGGGTTGTATAGGTTGGCTCACACAAGATTTGTGTCATATGATGGGCACTGTAGCACCAGACCCATACACACATCAGATTTTCCACTTAAGTCTGTCGAATATATAGATGTGTCATCTAGGGGGCCTGCCACAGAGCTTCTAGTGGAGTTAATGGAAAACTTCCTCAAAAATGTGCACACTGTAAACATGTAAACATTAGAGGGAGACTCTATTTTCTTTGGGCACTAAGTTCTTAATCTTTAGGCAAAAATTGTAATTGCACAACACTTTGAACAATCTGTCAACTGAACTAATGGCTAGTCCATTTAAGGAAAGAGGGTAGATGACAGGGAACACACCTGGTGTTTAGAACCATTGTACTACAATATTTTCAAGTTGAGTTTAAGAATCAATTACATCACACACTAGCTAAGTGTGCATGCAAGTGAAGGTAAGGGTTTTAAAATGTGAGGGCTTCACGACTAAAAAAGATGCCAGGCACAGGACTCTAATCCATCCCCTTGAAATACCACAATTATCTTAAAGAGATAAATCATAGAGTACTTAAAACCAAAGGTGTGAGAGTGGCACATTTATGGTTGATGAAATATAAGCTTATTAGTGCCCAATGCAGTTTTATTAGAGAATATTTCAGAATTCTATAATTGTCATTGTGTGCTTGCATCTGCTTACAATACTTGGCATCTATACACTGCTACCTGTCTGACTACACAACTCTAAGTCTAAGACACTATCTTGGAGGAAAAATCCACTTGAAAATTTCACCCCAGAACATCATATAAAAATACTTTTTTGGCAAGATTAGAAAAATATAGGAGGATATAGGAAAACAAGCCTCAAATGATACAAATGTAGGAAATATCGGATTTTATAAAATATTAGGAAATTATAGGAAATATAGGATCACTTTGGTGCCTGCAGTAAAAGAAAAGAGGCTGTCTGCTCAAACCACTCAAGAACCCATGATCTACATAGACCACAACCAACTTCATGTTTACCTTTATGTGTATTTTAAAGCCACCAATGGTACCATGGTTTCCCTAAGTGACTTGATAAAAATCACCTGTGATGTTTTTTTACATGTATAGCTAACATAACTTTAAGTGAACTTTTTTTAAAACTTTTCGTGTCTTCCTTCACACTCAAAATTAGGTATCAATACTGTTCATTTTTGTAAGTGCTAACAACCCTTCTGTGCAGCCTTTAAGGATGTCCAAGTTAGAAAGAATGCTTACTTCTCTAGAGACTGGCCAAATAATGGCCATAATGATTTCTGCCCTGGTAAGTCACTTAGAAATTGCAAGAAAATGATAAATGAGAAATTACTGTCCAACTCTGATGGTGTCAACTGACAGTTCTGGAAAACTTATGTTGGGCAAATCCCCTCTCTCCTCTTCAACCTTGCTTGTTTTGACAGTAAATTTAAGTCAGGTGTGAAGAAAAAAGTACACAGTTAATTTTCTCAGCACTGAGGTAAGGTTGGAGAGGAAGATGTCTTCAAAATCTCTTGCAGGCTGGTAAATGACCCAACTATTTTGTCCAAGACAAAAAGTTTAAAGGAGAACAGTTATTTCTCTCAAGTAATACTGTACTGGTAGTGCAACTCCTGGAAAGCTCCATTTTAATGCTAAAATTCACTGAATGATACAAAATTGTAAAAGAAATAAAGAAGTTATTCACTAATTACTTTGAATAACCTACCATAGTGAAGAGGTGTCTGTCCATCAATATCTGGTAGATTCAGGTCAGCTTGTAACCTTGCTAAAAGGTCAATGACCTCTATACAACCTCTATCACATGCCCAGTGAATAAGTGCTAAACCCTGAAAATAAATAATGACAAAAATGACAACAAATATATTTAAAGGGGCAAACCGAGTTGATATCGATTAATTTGTAATTTGTAAAATACTATGGGTCAATCTGTTTGTTAGATATTTTAGCTGTTGTGCATAGCTTTCATTGCATCATAGACTGAATCTATTGTCATGCTATGCACACATGCCATTAACTAGGGCTGAAAAAATGTTTATTTCCACTAGGTTGTCAAAATGTCCCCACTTCCTTCTATATTTTGATGAACAAAATACGTAAGTTTCCCTCAAACTGCCAAAAATTCCCTCCAAATAGCCCAATTTCCAGAGAAGGAGCCTACCAGCTCCCCAAATACTTTCCAACCATATCATTAACACAGTTGTGAATGAGCTGTGGCCTGTAGCCAGGCAATCTAACATGTGTTGATCAAACTTTCAAAGGTCAGAATACCTTAAATGTGGTTTAGTTGTTCCACACAGTAAGGATGGGTATAGTTATCCCAAATGAATACCTTCCAGAAACCAAAGGGAAACGAAAGGGATATAAATTTCAATTACAGAGACAGAAAGTTTAGGGTACACAAAGGTTTAAACAGTAATGAATCTACCCTCTGACAAAACTGTACAGTACTTACAGATTCATCTAAGTCATTGAGACTGGCAGAGGAAGATGACAAGATTCCTTGTAATTTTTCTACATTCCCCTCTTTACACCAGTCAAACATGGTCTTGTCAGAATCACTGAAAAACAAATATACAATTCAAGTGAAAATTTTGGGTTTATTAGACAAAATACTGAACATGTTAGGATCATATATTTATATGTAGCATAAGGAGTTGCCACTAGAACTCCCAAGTGGTACACATTACAGCTACATAATCACTAGAATCAAGATACTGTACTTATCAGTTCGAGTTACAATACTGCCAATTTCCAAATGGTAATGAGACTTATCGTGCTCAATTTTGAGACTATTTTGTAAGTTTTACAACTCTTAATTTACAAGAATTATTTTTCACCAGTGCTGAGTAAAAGTACTACAAAAGAAGTATGAATACAATACAAAAATTTAAACATTGAGTATAAGCACCAATTGATAAGTGCAAGTATACTTCAACATTCAAGTTCAGGTACTTGAAACCAGAAAGCCCAAAGGCTTAGTGATTCCTTGCCTAGGGGAGGGGGAAGAATTGTTACACCAAGGTTCATCCCTCAAATTTATACTTCTTGACTAAATCATTTTAGGATGTGTTCACACTAGACCCCTGCATCCTGAGACAAAATCTTGAGATAACAAGCATGAGATCCCTCACAGTTATCCTACTTGAGATATCATGTTAATAAGGTCAAAACCTTTTCAAATCTTGTGA
>WURT03179109.1:0-10294 GCA_009936505.3 Holothuria glaberrima | reverse complement strand
TTATTTTATTTTATTTTATTTTATTTTATTTTATTTTATTTTATTTTATTTTATTTTATTTTATTTTATTTTATTCTATTTTTGTATTTTATTTTATTTTATTTTATTTTATTTCATTTTATCTATTTTTTCCTCCGTGTATTTTGTTAATCTCACTTCAATATTTTAGTAACACAGTTCGGTTCAGACTGGCATTTAGTCATATATGAGGTATTTACAATCCATAATTACAATCACGATAAACGCCTCAATACATCGTATAAATATTTAGAGTGAACAAATGTACAATTCCAACATACATAAATATTTACAGTTCTAATGCTAATTACTTTAACGCCTGCTGTAGAGCAGGTCCAAAATATGTACATCTACAGTAATTATACAACATTTACCTATATGTGAATCGTCACGAACAATTAAACATGCTGTTTTAAATGTTTTCAAAACACAGCATTTTTCACCCATTAGTTAATACGTAGACTTCTTCTCCCAACAGTCCAACTGACATACATATTCATCTCATGCGTAAAAAAAATTGTTCCCATGGCATTACAAGGAACATGTTAAGACTCCCGATAAGGAAAAAAACAGATTTTATTTTATTTAATTATTTTATTTTATTTTATTTATTTTACTTTATTTGATTTTATTGTATTTTATTTTAGTTCATTTTATTGTATTACATTTTCTTTTATTTTATTTTTACTATTTTATTATTTTTTATTTGATTTTATTTAAGTTCATTTTATTTTATTTTTATTTTATGTATTGTACATATTACAGTATGACCAGGAGTAAAATATAATCAGAAACAGTGCATTCTTACTTTCGTACATTCTGATTCCATTTTATCAAGTATTTTGCCTAATTGTTTTACTCTTATTGACTAAAGATTTCACAGGAAAATTAAATTAAAAAAAAAAATAAAACAACATATCCAGACTACTTGTTTCTCATGTGTATGTTTATGAACAGAAAGAGGTACGATGAGATGGAACCATTCTGTAGGCTAGACGAGGCTGTGACAAAGAGGCCCTAGCTGTATGGACCCTGTGGCTATAGTCAAGAATTTATGAAATGGTTGTACAGAGAGCATAACTTTGATCAGCTTTTTACTATAACTTCATTCAATTTGGCATGTGGTTTTTCTAATTTGTTTGGTCAGTTTGTAGTAGCATATTGAGCTTAGTACTTTAAGCCTTCTAAGCTAAATACCAGAAAATATTATACTTGTTTTACAATTTTGGACTTGGACTCGAGAACACTGGACTTGGACTCGAACCCCTAGGACTTGGACTTGGACTCGGACTCGGACTTGAACTTATGGACTTGAGTTTGTTGGACTCGGCTACAGCCCTGAATTACCAACATAGAAAACGTTGACGAATACACATATCTAGGAGTCACCTTTAACTATATTTTCTAAAACTGTGAATGCACAAGTGAACCAGGCGAGACGAGCTCTATTTAGTATACTGAGTACGTAAATTTTACAATCTTAGTCTCCCTTCTGATCTTCAGATTAAATTGTTCGATCAACTTGTCCTCCCGGTTCTTTTATATGGATGTGAAGTATAGGGTTTCCACAATATATATTAATCAAATTGCAACCCTTCACACTAAATTTTGCAAGAGGATTCGAAAGTTATTAAGTAAGTAAGCGCCTAACTGCATGGTTAATGGGGAGCTGGCCAGGCGGCACAGATTTATAAAAACTGTTGAATTGAAAATTGCCTTATTTTGGTGTGTGATAGCAGCTGCATGGTAGGGTTCATATCCTGGCACATTAAACATTTAAGTTTTTAAGAATTATGCATGATACCAATGTATATAGCTCGTCCTGGATTCTTTAAGTTATGGATATATTGGGTACATCGGGAATGTCATTTGTATGGAATACAAATGGCGAAATTTCAAGTAGCTAGTTGGCTTCGAAGTTTGTTTCGAACAACATTAAACCAGCATATCTGAGTGATAAGAGTGAATAAGATTGGATCGCTGAAGTAAACACTAACTCACAGTGCAAATATCATAGCATATTTAAAGCTAAGCTAAACTTTGAACCCTACTTTATAACCTTAGACCAATTTAGTCGTATCATTTTCAGTTAATGTAGATGTGGTAATAGCTCCCGGTGATTACTGGGAAATTTGAAGGTGGTTTATCGTAAAAGGACGCATATATTTTCCGTCGGATGGAGCCTGGTGGATGAATTCCGTTATGTTTTTAGTGTCGTTATTTTATTAAAGAAATTTATTACTTAAACTGTTAAACCTTTTTTTTGGAGAAGACCCTCTACTGTTCAAATGGAAGAGCTTTTTCAAACCAAAAATAGAAAGAACCTTTTTATTTTGATTAAAGTTTGAATAAAATCATTATATGGATTACAGTTTCAAACTGATTTTCAAATTGAGTTAGCATTAGTGGCTGGTGTCAGTTTTTGTGGTAGGATATATGCCAGTCTGTGTTGCTTTCGTTATTTTGTTTTTATCTAATTCCTTCATTTTGAACTTTAATGCTTTTTGCCATATAATTAGTATCTGTTTACGTATTAATACTTTATCAGTCTCTTGTGCCCAGCTCTATGAGGCAACATAGAGAATAAACTGAAACTGAAACTGGAATCCTGTGCCTTCTTCTGTAATCATGCCTTTACATAATGATTGGTATAGTTGAATTATGCGAGTACGTCTGCGACGGGGTTGAAGGTAAACGACAATAAAACGACAATAAACGACAATAAAACAGGAATAAAACAGGAATGCTTATAGCGAGCAAATAATCTGTGACGAAAACGATTACGAAAACGATTAAAATATACCTATCACGGGAGTGCATCATGGGGGGGTGACGGGTGACGCGTCCCCCTCACTTTTTTGGAAAGGGGGACATCACCGAAAAGCCCCCCCCCACTCTTTCAAAAATAAAAACTAAAACTGTGATTACGAATTGACACTACATATTAAAAGCTACATTTCGCCCAAATATGGCACCATTTGCCGTTAAGACACCTTCCAATTTCATTTTTCTTCAAAAGGAAGGGGAACACCCCTCCCCTTAGACCCCTCCCCCAGGACAGCGATTCATTTATGGTGAAAAGTCTAACAATGCAAAAATTTTCCAAAGGGGAGGGGGCCCCTCCCCAGGACAGCGATTCGCAAATAGTGAAAAGTCCCCCCTCCCCCACTTTTGGAGATTGATCCCACGCCCTTGACACCTATCATTATTTATATCCAAACGGAGCTTCACCAAACACCTGGCACCACGCCAATAGAATTCTCGGGCTAAATGCTTGTTGGGTGGTTTCAAATTTCCGTTGAAAAATTGACTGGAGAGGAAAGGCGGGGGGGGGGGGGTAGCATACATAATCACACGTATGCTGTTGCAACTTCGTAGACCAGTTCTAATCACAAAGACAGATGAGTATATTGCACGTTAAAGCTGTTCCAGTTCTGAAATTTCATTAGTAAGAGTAGTTTGTAAACTGTTAACATGGTTCAGGGATGTGTAATTAGCAGAAGAGATTTGTTCTAGGGGAAAAGAAACTTTATGGGAGGTACTAAAGAAAGATGTGGGAATTAGAGCCACTGGGGGCTCGCCATAGGGGCACGAGAGAGGGGGAAAGTGCCCCTAACCCCCCAAAATTTGCAAAGCATAGTCGCCAATCTCAAAAATAAAAAGTAATTTTATCTGGTTAAAATACAAAATAGTCACCATAATCCTACTGTACCATACGGCGCGGACCGTTGATATTGTCGGAGGTGGGGGGGGGGGGGATGGCGACTGTGACGTTCGAGACTACTTGATAACCCATTTGGTTTTGCCCCGCGAACAAAATTTCTTAGTGCCGCTATTGATTTGAGTGGTACTTTGAGTGAACTTGTCGGGACACTTTGAACCATTATTTTGGAACAAAAATTGCCCGTCTGTGCTCCCTACAATTCAAATTGATGTGATAAATAACAAGTCTTGTAATATTTGAGTCAACCCGAACGCAGACCTTCGAAGTTGATCCATGTTGGCAGTAGTGGAAATCTGATTTTAAAGTGGAGGTTGTGGTAGTTGATAAGTTGTCCTTGAAGCAAAATTAGTGTGTCAAATAGTGACATATCTCCCAAAAATGTGGTATGGGTGTACATATCTCACTTTTCCTCCCTTGGACTTTTGCCTTTGCATATAAGCACTTTTTCAATTTTTTTCAAGAAATGTAAAATTCTAAACAAACTGTGAAGAGGAAAACTAAGCAATAAAAATAAGAACAAAACGTAAGTCACAAAGTAAACATCTCCACCTGTTTATTGACAAAATATGCCACATAAAGGTTTCATTTGCTTCTTTGTTCCTCTAAATGTAAACAATTTTTTTAAGGACATGAAGAAAAACAGCTCATGTTTACTCAATTGGTATTCTCAGAATAACTTAGCTACTTCTGACAAAATGTACACACCACAGTCAGATGCAGATCAGACTGAAAAGTGAGGAGGGGGGGGGGCAGAAGGC
Organism: Holothuria glaberrima; assembly: GCA_009936505.3. Taxonomy (NCBI): domain Eukaryota; kingdom Metazoa; phylum Echinodermata; class Holothuroidea; order Aspidochirotida; family Holothuriidae; genus Holothuria; species Holothuria glaberrima. The sequence continues at coordinate 5,794 of WURT03179109.1, read as the reverse complement.
AAAGGGGCTATCTCTGATACCAACGTACTGTGCATTCTATATGCAGAAAATTTCATGGAAACTTTGGTTGGTTCCCCTCCTTTTCATATCTGTTTGATCTTGTAATATTTGTTAATTGTGTTAAAATCTGCAGAATTTCTTTTTGTACCACAAAAGACTGCACCTAAAGGGTGGAAGCAAAGTCGAGAGTCCCTCTTATGCTCCTGTCTTTCTTCCCATAAATCAATTGAGGGAACATCCATCTTTTTTACTCTGTGGGTATTTTGCAAAATAAATTTGTAATTATTGAAGTTTGATACACCAAGATAGATGATAAGGATGACGAGCAGGCATGGATCCAAGATTTTGAGAAAGGAGGGAGGGCACACACTGTCGGCCGAAGCCGCGAAGCCACAGCGGAGGGTTTGGGGGTGCTCCTCCAAGAAAATTTGAATTGTAGATGTGCTTAGATGCGATTTCCCAGCATCTGGGAAGTATATTTTCCATATGTATTTGCTCATTTGCTTAGGCAAAAAAAAAAATTGTTGGTCATTGAAAAAAGGGGGGCCGGGTGCGCCCCCACCTGGATCTGCGCCTGACAAGATCTTGAGAACTCGGATAAAAAACTATCTGAAATTGGAAACTCTTTATACTTTAGTAGTACAGTGCACCTTGCACCTTGTTCGAAGATTTGCAAACTATTTGTCACAATACATACTACTGCTGAGTCTCTGGATTGTTTGCCATACAATTCAGATTTCCCACCAGTGTTAATACGTTGTAAGTCAGGTACCAACTAAGTGTCATTCAACTACACATTCCGTCAGTGTGTGAAAATACCATTAACTATCAAACACTTTTGAAAATCTGTTAAATCAAAATAATCAAAATGATCTCAAAACTAAGCTGATCCTGTTTCACTTCATAAAAACAAACAGAAAACAACTAAATAAGGAGAGCTGCATTACTAATTGCTAAGGAAATTTCCATTTACTACTTAAACACTGAAGCAAACATTGTTGCATTCATGGGTCAGTTACTACTATAGGCTGTCTTCTTACTGAAACATGGAACTTGACTTATCCACACTTTGTGAGAATATTTTTCATTTCAGCAAAGTAAATATTTAACCCCTTAAACTATACTAGCAGGTACCTTAAGCAGAATAATTACAAACAGGGTGTTTCTTCACTCACAGTTTCAACATCCTCATGTTAAAGGTTTTAACAAAGGGTGAAATTAACCGAGTGTCAGGCGCTTTTTGGCACTGGCTTCCAACTAAACAGCCCCCATTGACCCTTAAAAGAATGCTACCAGGCACCACTTTTTTACTGAAAGTAGCACCTGTCATCCTACAAATCCTTAATATGTGTAATTCATTGTAGCTGGGTACTGTCTCCTGGTAAACACAAACTGTCTCCTGGTTGCACCAAAAACCAGGGACCCAGGAGACACTTTTTGACTGAAAGTGGTTCCTGGTTCAGCTAACCTTAATTTGACCCTTGGTTACAAAGCAGTCACCTGTAAGTGCATATTTGCAAAGCTCACTGATTTTTGATACATAGACATTTTCTTGTTGGGTATAATGCGCTTATAAAATTACTTTATTAGCTTTCACTTTTAGTAGCAAGCTAATATCACTAGCTTGCTACTATCACTAGCTTGCTACTATCACTAGCTTGCTACTATCACTAACTTGCTGACAAAACTGTTAATTTCATCGAATGAAACAAAATCTATTTTCTGGTCTGCATTCATCCCAAGCTTTGCCATTCATTAAGTGTACCTGTATGGACTCCTAAAATAGAGAGAATGTACTGTACAGTATATTTCTACTGGTGCTTGAAGTAAAAACTTGTGTTAACCTTGAGTCTAAATTACAACATTGATGAGTCACGCTAATAACTGCAATTTATTATTGTTCAAATAATGACGCACATAAATGGTGCATTGTTTGTCTTTTAACTCAGATTTAGTCTATTCTGGACTTTATAACAAATTCAAAGAGCTCCTGTGAATGCGCAATTTCCAATAAAAACAGGCAACATTCCAAAAACCCGAGCACGGAAAATCTTGTACAGTACTGTACAGTATGAAACTGTTTCTGTTGGAATTTCTTAAAAGGAGTGAACACAGCTCAGCCTTTTTTGCCCCATTTGAGAATATTCCTGAAAGTTTACTTGATCCTTTAAACGCAAGAAAGATAAAGCAGAAAGAAACACAATAATATCAAAACGCTGCAACTATTAACTACTGCGTGCATGCATGTGCATTTACAAAAGAAACAATTACCACTCACATGCCATAAAAAAATCACCTATTTAAAAGCTATACAAAAGTAATTTTACACACATACAAACTTTCTAGCAGCTTTTGAAAGGAAGATCAATAGTTATAGTATTTGGTTTTTACATAACATTTTATACCAAAGAATCAAAAGGCTTAATACAAAATATTGTGTTTAATGATTCCCAGTCCTAAAGACACATTCATCAATGCTACTGCATTGTGTACTGTGCCTGCAATGACAAATAACCCTATAGGTTCCCCAATTATCTCCTGGGTGGTGAGAGGTAAGTGAAATAGAGCATCTTACCCACTGATAAAACAGAATCAACAAGGTAGAAATAAAACAAGCAATCCTTAGATCACAAGTATGATGCTACAGCCAATTATCCACCATGCTCTAAATTAAAAGATTACAGGAATATAAAGTTTTTTGATCTGATACCAAAAACATTATCTTAGCAGTATACCATATTGTCTGTTATGGAGTATTTCAAGCATCTATTATTACAGAGCACTTTTTTGAGCAACTGCTTCTTTTTTTTTATTTCTATGTCCTTCTATTTCTTTTCCGTATTTTTCTAATAATTTCCTTCAAATACATTTTCATATCTTATGTACATGAAACGCCATTTTTAAATTCCTGCAGAATGGTACTACAGCCTTTAAAGAACACCTGCCCTAATATTGAGAACACAGTACATGCTGATCATAAAAAGCTTAAGAGCATTGCTATTAATGAGCTGTACCGCTTAAAATCTGCTCACAGAGCAATCAGAGGTTGAGGGCATCAGTGACTCAATAGGTTTAAGATGATGATGATGACCACAGCATTAAGACAGCTTTGGTGAGACCTACATCATTATAATTGAAGTATGAGAGTCCAGCAAAAGTGAGTGCAGAGACGGCAAAGAGTGCAGCATTGGCAACTTTGGGCAACGTTTCTCCATGAACGTAATCTGTTACTACTTGCTCGATACCCCTACAAAAGACATAAAGTACACATTATAAGTAAACATGATGTGACGCTTGGTCACTAAAAAAGTATGAGAGAGGGATATAAATTCAGTGTCCATGATACATACATCAGGCTAACACCTTATCAGTACCTAACCAGTCCCTGCTATTATTTAATCCTCGCCATGTTACCTACCAGGGGGTTCCTAACATCATGGCTTCATATTTAACACCAGAACATGGAACCATTCCCTACTATTATTAATCCTCGCCAGGTTACCTACCAGAGGGTTCCTAACATCATGGTTTCATATTTGTCACCAGAACTTGGTTTAATTTGTTAAGGTTATGGTCAATATAATAGATTCATGGTCATAAAGGCAGTTGAGCTCATGGAGAACCCCTTATAATGTTGACTGTGGAAGAGCACTACCATTATACGCTTTCTCTTTTCCACAAGTTTGCACTGTTAACAGGGCGATAGTGTACAATCCTGCTCCCAGAACCTCTACTTAACATCCCCATCTGAGGGAAGAGACTGTATCCCAATATTAAGCCACTTTCCCAAAGACTGGGAGGGGGGGGTAGGGGATTCTTGCTGTGCACCAAGCTTTGCACCAATACTTATTAATTGAACTGAGAAAAGACCTGAAGGGGTGTTCAGTACTTTCAGATTCAGATAACATCGTAAGCAGGATGACCAATGTGATATCTCCTCAGCATTGTACAGCTAAGCAGCCAAACTCTACAAGTAATTTTGAGCCTAGGTGATCCCGATGGGATTCGATTCATGGTACACTCAAATGCAAGGTTGTATATTTTAATCACTGAACTAATTCCACACTAAAGGTGGGAATACTCAGACTTGACAAGAACTTTTCAACATGGACAGCTAAAGAGAAAAGATGTCCAGGTTCATCATACATGAAACCTTGCTTTGCCTACAGTATCTGGTTGCTCAATAGGTCTGTAACAGCTCCCTGGTCCTACCTAGCAACTATTTGGTATTCATGAAACTATTACTAGTGTTAGCTCTAAGTAACGTTTTGGAGACTAATCATTGTTTCATTAACTGCTGACATGATAACACGGCCAGCAAATTCATGAATCATATTGCTGAAACATCAGTTATCACAAAATGATGGTATGGATTTGACTAAAAGACCTATCACTCCACTGTATATCTGTTGTCATCACAGATACCATTAATTTCACCCACACAGTAACAAGTTTCCACTCAATCTTCTTGGCAATTAAATCTCAGTATGCAACTACTATAGCTAGCAAAGCTCTTAGTAATGTTTCATGTATTCCAAAGTAGTTATCAACTCTACACAGTAGCTGGCTAACAAGGCATGTCAGCATCCAATCAAGGACTAAGTTGTCTGCTAGGTTAGCAACAAAGCAATCTACCTACACTACTCATTAAACAAATGGAATTCTGCCCTAAAACTATTTAAACTGTGTGCCTAGATGCAGCTTGAATACATGTAGATGAAATAATACCAACGCTCCAATATGAAGCATGGATATCCAGAGTTGTTGACTCGAGTCTGACTCAAGTTGCACTTTTTCTTGACTTGCGACTTGACTTGACGACAAATGACTTGCGACTTGACTTGAAGACAAAATGACTTGCAACTTGACTTGAACATATTTGACTTGGACATTAAATGAAAATGTCGCTGAGTGTAGCATGAACTTTTTAGCATGAACAGATTGCAAACTTTTCCTTCATTTATTCGAGATTGCATTATGCCGCGAGTAAGTAATGTAGCACTATTATTGAATCAATCATCCACACCCAAATAGTAAAGGCCTTCCTTGCAAGGCTCGTCTCTTGTAACAAACACATCTCGTTTAAACTAGGCCTAAGCGTACACCAGTGCTTCCCAATCTTTTTCGGCTCATCACCTCTTGCACCAGGGGGTTATCCTTGCTTGTACCAAATGGTATTGAGAAAACTCCCTCCCCTCATGCCTACAAATATAAATGATAATAAAAGCACACCCCATGTCTATAAAATATGAGTGGCAAGAAAATGAAACTACATGGTTTGAAAATAAAGGGAAATAAATATGGTCTTTGTATGTGTGGATTAAGGGATTTTAAAACTGATGGGATTACCACAAGATGACAAAGCCGAATCTTGCAATCGGCAAAGGAGTGATGACCTCATGAGCTGTAAGTGTCCTCCCCAAGAAAAAAAAACAATGACACGCTTTAAAACGCAACTTCCTGGCATCTGACAATCAAGGTTAGATCAATAGTGTAATACTTGTTAACCTAATTTTATCTCCACATTGTGAACACTTATTGGAGAGCACAGTGGGAAATTTTTAGTATCTTTTAAAGCTCCTGCTCATATAAAGAATATTAATTTCCAAGAGGAATTTCCTGCTGCACTTAGCATTTTCCACCTCTTCATGAATAGCAAAATCACCGTCATCCAAAAGTTTCCATATTTGTGTGCAGACGTACGGTCCACCATACTGTATCATACACGTACGCCTTGCACTATGAGAGGGAATCATGGCATCCTCAACGGTGCTTTCTCAGAACTTTTCTGAAA
>WURT03179087.1:0-10294 GCA_009936505.3 Holothuria glaberrima | reverse complement strand
AAGAATCTGTTTTCAACGGATTTGAGTAGGTAAAGGTGTCTAGATTTACCAAAAAAAAAAAAAGATGCCGCCGGTGTTGGCTGGGGAACTTCAAAATGGCGTCCAAAATTGCCGCCGAAAGCAATTTTTTTCGTAGGATGGGTTGGGCAAGTTATGAAGTATTCACATGTAACGTTGCTTGAGTGGATTGAGAAAATGATACTTAGGTTAAACTAAGTTCAGGCTGAATGTACCCCTACTTTCACTCGGAACTTCCCTTAGTTTCTTCACTACCCTAAACCCCAGAAACGTTAAAAATCTTTGTTTTTTGAAGAACCATTAAATTATCATATTCAATCAAAGCAGTTGTCCTTTAAAGTCTCAGTGTCATTAGACTGAAGGCACTTGAGTTGTGATAAACTCAGTGTAGCAACACGTTGTGGCCATGCTCATACGGAACAGGTAAGCTTGATATGAAGCGAGGAAGGAAGACGAAAAGAATAGTCTAATAAGTATACCCGACTTTTTTCAAGAGCCTGAATTCCAGTGGGGAACGGTGGGGGTGAGGCTTTCATAGGGCGCAAGCCCCCCGTGCCAACGCGCCTGATCTTGTTACCTTCAAAATGTTTGAAAAACAACTAAGAATTAATTTTTCAATAATGGGGACTATTAAATCGTGCTGGCCGGACAAATCAAGATTAAAACTAAGGCTTGTGAAATGACAGCATCGTTAACACAATCGTCATAAAATAAGAAAAATCATTTGAATTGAGTTTGCACTTTTTACCAAGGCAAAATTCTGTCCGATACATGACCGTGGTCCGATGGCGAATGGAAAGTACGCGTACATCCGTCTGGAAAGGAAAATTTCAAATTAAAGAATGGAACCGGCAAAGAATTGATTTGATTAAAATAACAAATTAAAAATTTGGAAAAATTACACCTTACACCATATTCAAGCCCCCGCCGGCGTAGCAAAGAGGGAAAAAGTGGTGCGACAAACATGAGCAAAACACAAGTTTTGTATAGGCGGGCAGTCTGACTGCACTCGGGGTTTGAGGCATACTTCTCGCCTAAAAATTATTGAAATTATAACGATTTACGAGATATTTTTCGTTGATGCTGAAAGCATCAGTTTTCCCTATGCTGTTCGTGCTTCGTCAGAAGTGTGGTGATAAGAAAATCTTTAACAAAGTTTGGTTGCGAATGGTGGGTCAAAGGTCAAAATGTAGGTCAAAGGTCAAATTTGACAAAATTTTGGGAAAGAGTGTGAAAGAGAGAAAACTTCTCCTATACCGTAAGTCCGATTAAGATCAAACTTAGTGGGTAGGTACCTAACCATAAAAAATTGTATGTGTGTAAACGATGACATCATAGGTCAAAGTTCACAGATCAAAAGTAAAACTTGCCAAAAAACTGGTTTTTTCATTATTTGTTTGTCAGTATGTGTAAAGTTCAAGCTAAAACTGTTTTTTACCTTTTTATCCATTATTTGCATATTTCTGTGTAAGGAAAGGTCATTAAATCGCAAGGTTTACAAAGAGTGTGTTGAGACATTTTTAAATAGTGAGTTCTAGTTACTGAAGGTCGAGATTGAAGTTCAATGACCTAGAAGTTTTCTGTTGTCATTCTGTTATTTGATTATCAGCATATAAGGAAATTTTAGTAACCACAAGATATGCAGAGAGCAAAAGGGGAGATGAGATTTACAACTCCATGGATTGCCTTATTGTTAATTTTTTGTAAACGTGATGAAACATCAAAGTAGGCCTGTGGTGCATATTTATGAGAAACCTGTTGTATGATACACGAAGTATATTACGCAATGACAATTTGTAGTCTAATGTTAGAGATCACAATACCTGGGGTCTTCTTCTCTCCACCGTTCAGGGTCAAAGGTATCTGGGTCATCAAAGAACCGCTCATTAGATACCATTGCTTGGTGGCTTAGCTGGTAGAAAACAAGATTAAGGGGTCACGTTAATCTTAACTTGTATCGTTTCAGGTTGTTGGATATACTGGTAGTTTTCCTCGTACGACAGTAGGCGAAGCTATACCCCATCCCTAAGTAATTCCTTAAAACAGGGTTTTGCATACTTTGATTTTATTCTTTAAAGTCCAAGGCTTTACACCATTTTGCACGTAAGCCACCTTACATAAGCAAAATATTCACCATGGAGAGGGATGCTTACAGAGCTCACAGGATGATCTACCTCACACCGGAGATAATCCTGATTCCTGAAGAACCCTGACAAGAAAAACTGATCATGTGACCTCAGCATTCCAGGTGTTACATTCTGTCGTCTCTATGGCAAAAACCGGCCCTTTTGCCTTAGGTCAAAATTCTTACGTTAATATACCAGTAATTCAAAAGAAATTTTTTGCCTAAAAATTAAACCTTGGAATTTATCAGTACCCCACCCTGAAATTGTAAGTTACCTTGAATGAAGATAATATTGCTGGCAAATAAGTTGTTTGTAAATATCGCCTTTAAAATCCCCTAGAATACGTTTCGTACTACAAAACAACATAGTTGGGAGAGAGGGTTACGTTTATGAAAGATCCTGCCGGTACTGTGTAACCACCAGCGTTGATTTCTTTGGCGCAAATTTTGTGGAAACCTCCAGCGGGTGCGTACAACCTCAGTGTCTCTTTGATAACCTGGAAAAAATAACAGTGTGAAGTTTATCAAACCTACGTTAGCCTATCTTTGATGTTTAAGTTGTAACTCCAGATTCGTCGGAAACAAGGTAATCATTTTCCCATAGAAATGTCCTGCACTGATTGACAGCTCAACTTAAACAACTCCCTCATAACAGGGCCTAGCGGGCCGTACGTGGAGCAAATGGGGATATGGTATATGGAAATGTAACAAATGTGTTTCATTCCCGCCTAAATCCAAAATAAGTTCCAGAAGGGCCGGTATCATTTGGTTGCATACCCCTGTCTATTTTTGTGTATTTTCTAGGCATGCTGAGCAGGAATTCTTATCTCTGGTATTGAAAGTACGCAAAGATTACCCCCGAATTTCCGCACACTCATTATCCCTGTATCCCACGGCGATATTCCTGGCACACTCCACAAAAAGTACATCCCTGCTAAAAGTACCATCAAAATTCTTTTACAGTGACGAGTGAATAAAACGTACATTCCAGGCAAAAGCGTTGCAGCAGCCCCTATCTTCCGGGTTTGTGGGGGAGGGGAGAAGGGCTTGGTATCATTATAAAAAGGAAACCATCTAAATTCACTAATTTTAGACAAATTGTACAGTTACAATGTTTGATGCGATGGCGCTATGTTAATAAATAAAATACACCTTAGTGAAAAACGACAATTGTATTGAACTATTCAAAGATTTCTATGGTCTATAAGGACACACATAGAAGGGTGCAGTTACATTTTTAAAATTAATTACAGTAGAAAAGGATTATATTGTTTCTTTTAGACATGCTTCTTGACAAATACCCCCGTCTTCATAGAATGCTTGTCTGTTACAGGACAATGACCTGAGTAGTATAGACAGGCCTACGTATTTAGTGCCGGCCAGGTGGCAGACACGTTTTGCACTTAGCACGCAGGTACGATCACCTCGGAGTTTATGTCTGTTTGTGTTCGACTGTCAGTGGTTCCCAACCAACAACTACTCCTTTCACCGAATTGGACTGGGCAAACGCCCCCTTCCTGCTAACCGGTCTATAACATAGCATTGCTATGCATGATACGATGGAAACAAACGCCCCCTTCCTGCTAACCGGTCTATAACATAGCATTGCTATGCATGATACGATGGAAACAAAAACACGTGTTGAAGGGTGGAGCCCCCCTCCCAAGATACTCTAATGGGGATCCCGGGACAACGTTCCACCAGTGGGAGACCAAGGGGCAAAACCACCAAGAAGCTTTCGGATATTTAAGAAATTGCGAAATCAAGAATAATGCACTGTAAGTTAATTTTTATTATCTTCCCATTATTTAATAACCTAATAACTGCGCTCTAAAGAAATTACAAAAATCCACCTTAGATCAGTTTGTATTTGAAATAGTTACTAATGAACGGCCTCTTCTTTGATGCTGCAAGGGGATTGCATTGTGCAGTTGTGAGTGGGCGGAAAAAGGATGATATTTGGTCGCATGAAGCATTAAAAGACTTCTGCCACGGTGCACCAGGGCCGTAGCCTGGCTGAAATATCAAAGAGGGCAGTTCATGACAGCGTTCAGTGGCGTATGATAATCTGATAACTGGCACCCAGGCGAATACTTCCTTTGGCTTTGTCACCAACTGTTGCCCTGAGGGAGGGGTGTAGGAAGAGGGGTCTAACAGGAAGAAACGACATTTTGTAAGGTTTCTTTATAGGTGGAAACTGATGTCTTTGGCAAAACTTTGAACTGATTGTGTGTTTGGAAATTCGAATTATTTAGTGCACATCTAATTATTTTGTTTTGTTTGAAGGGTGGTGTGTAGCATAGCTCTTTTTTGTCAAAAATGTCTCCCAGATTGGTGTAAAATGAATGAAGCCCTCTGGACTTCCAGAGCTGCATCTAAACAATTTTTGAGACTTCATTCTTTAGAAATCAAGAATTCGAGAAGAAAAGTTTAACTGGAAAATGTATTCGGTAAAATCACTTCTTAAGAGGACACATGACTAAAAGGTTCTAATACAAGCTTATTAATTCCGCGTGAAATTAAAGGTTAAAGTCCGCATGGTTAAATGTTAAAGGTTAAAGTATAGATAAAGTCATTTGGCTTTATTTTATATTGGCATGCTGTGCCGGACACCGAGTGAGAGTAATAACTAAATTGTTCAACGAATAGGTGTCATCTGTGTTGTGTGCATCATGCCTGAGGAAGGGGGTCCATTCGTTTGTGCAGGTTATCTACAATGTCACAGTAATTTACAACTGTCTCTTCTGTCAGTGTGTCATGTCTATCGGCAACAAAGAAAAAACTACAATTTCGAGGAATAAGTGATGGGATAATTTTAGCTAGTATTACCAGCTTACGGTTTTCATTCATGTTGGCACTGATGGGAATATGAGGGCCCTCGCCAGGAAATTTTTTTATATTAAACACTGTTAGATGTGATTTCTTGGCATTTGGCATTAAAATAATTCATAAACTAGTATAGATCTCATCCAAGGAGGGATTGTTAGACCTACGCGACTTGTTGAGTTCATTTTATCGCCTTTTAGGTGAACTACTTTGGGAGCTAAGCTAGAGGTAATCTTTTGGAATGTGGTAGGCTAAAGGCCGGGTTTAAGTTGAATATCTCATTTTTTCAAAACGCACCCTGACGCCCCTTAGCGCTCATCGCCCCCTGAGTTGCTCAAACTGCCCCAGAGGAGATAACTCCCCGTTGGGAATCACTGGAATTGGTAAAGGACTTGTTCAAGGTATGACTACGGCTTAAAGTGACTGCTTAGTCAGTTTCTCAATCACACTGCACTTACCAAGGACATGTACTCTAATTGGTTGAGTTCGTTTTGAGATATATGCTGTTTATCTCCAACAACGTCATCCACTTCTTTTCTCAGGCTATAATAAAAACAGAAATTGAATTAGTTTTGAAGTAACCTGGTTAATCACAGTTCATGTTCACTTTTAAAGCACGGAGGCCTGTATAAATTTCAAGGACTTTTGTCCAGTAATGACGGACCGGGAGGCTGGGGTGGGGAGGGTGCAGGATGACGCCTTTGCTAACTGCCGTATGGAATGCCAGAAGAAAATTTTCTGCTTCCACAATATGACATTTTAACGGAATTTTTTGCAGAAGAGGATTTTGACATGCAGATGTATTTAGTATTTAATTACATATACTGCTGTATCACCACTGACATACTGTCCTCGTAAAACCCTCAGGCAGCGTACTTCGTGATACTTCGTGAGAAAAAATCCAGAAAGTTTTTGACATTGTATAATTTTTCTTTGGAAAAGCAGTGAGCTCAGCTGTCGCGGGGAAGGTCTACTTTTGTCTTGTATCAACGGTAGTTTACAATATGGTGTCTACATTCGCTTATTTTTGCACCTATATTGTGTCGTGTCTATGCATGCAGTGGGCCACCATGGCAGTGATTGATACGCAAGGTAGCAAAATACCAAACGCAAAATATTTTGGAGCGTTAAGAAGATTGTCAAGCTACATTAGTCAGTTAGTAAACATAAACCATCTAGGATGCCAACGAAGGAGGCATATTCCAAAGTCAAACAATCAGAGACACACGTCACGGTGACGTCTTTGGCAAGACAAATTCTCAATTAAATAAAAAAACATGGATTATCGATTGAAAATCATGGTTTATTTGTCGAAAAGCCATTTTCATTACAGTTAATTTCAAGCCTTGCAGGGCCGTTGTTTTACGACAGTTAGTAACCAGAAATGTGGGACATGCCTATGGCTTGTAAATCACAACTTCACGCCGGTGGCTGGTTAACTCCACATAACAATTTAGATCAAATTTGGATTATTTTTTTAAAGGTCGGTTCAGATGAGAAATCTAAGACTTGACTTAGTAGGAGATAGAACCATGGTCTCACAGTTGCTTAGCTGCATCGCCTCAAATGCCACCGCCTTCATCCACTCAGCCACACCAATGGATACTCTCTCGAAATTCAATGTGCAAGAAAGAGAATCCCTTTTTATAGACCAATATCATCTCAAATAAAACCGAATTATCACCGACAAACCAAGTTTAAAGATTGAAAATCTAAGATTTTGACCGGAAATTCAAAACATTTACTTAGAAAGATGTCTATCTGCCAAAATGTAAATTTATCCCTCATCAGCTGATCAAGTAATAAACTTTGATTTTTTAGTTGATAATTTTCTCAGATAGTCTTAGTGGTTTCGAGTTATCTGTCTTTTACCGATTAACTGTGTATAGGCCAAAAATCCAGGTTCACCATATGAAAATGCAAGTTTATCCATCGATAAACCATATTTGTGCAGGATAAACCCTGTTTATTCCTTGATCAACTTAGATTTAGGTGGGTAGTCCATGTTTCTCAATCACTGCATATCTGGCTTGCCATAGACGTAGGTGAAATACCACCTCTGGTAGGTCTGGAATATTTTGACACATGCACCCAACAGTTATTTTCATTCAGTTGTAATAGGAGACTTTAATCATTGCCTAATGCACCCATGGAATTAGGGGTACTGGAAATATAAACAATGGAGGAGTGAAGTCACGATATTGTTTATACTCCCAGTTCCCATGATTCCGTGGGTGCATTTAGCAATGATTAAAGTCTCCTAGTTTATCTCCATGGCTGAGTGCACTTTTATATATTGTCCACTAGCTTTATACAGAGATTGACACATCCATATGAAAATTATGCACACTTTTTCCAATGTTCTTCACCTGTGTCGTTATTAAGATCATTTCCATAACGTATGTCTTTTCTTTACCCCTACTACTTAGGTGTACTTACGTTTTCATAATGTGTGGGTATCGGCCGAGGCAGAGTAAAGAGGAGGATAGGAGGTTTGCTGTAGTATCTTGACCAGCGACGAAAAAAGTTACAAATTCATCGATCATTTCCTCCAAGCCAAAGTTTAAATCGTCCTTTAAGCTTTGAGAAGCCCGAAGAATGAAGGATAAAATGTCATTTACTGTTTCTTCTCCTCGTCTCATTTCTTCCATTCTGGTTAAAATGGCGTCTTTGGCGGTATTCCTGATAAATGCGCCCCCTTTACGAACGTCTTCACGGAAAACACGCATTGACTTTCGAGGATCGTACTGTAATTTACAAAGACAAATTTGGCCGTTTACAGGAATCTTAATCAGTTTTTTTATTGTACGATGTTACTGACCCTAACCTGTTAACCGGAAGGCGCTTTACTCTGGTGCAAAATGGCTCCATCGATTTCGACTGGTGGGTAATCGATTATGATGTCTAGCCCAAGAAAAGTTGAAGAAAAGCAGAAGTTCCCAGATATATGGTTTAACGTAGTATAAAGGTCAGTCAGCTATCGCCGATCTAACATTGGTTCAGAGTTGGCAACGAGATACAATAATATTTTCGGCTCATTATTCTGTCTTACCATCGATGACTGATCGAGGGTCTGTTGGGACTTCCCTCGCCATCCCCTCAGGTTTTGCACACGACACTCTAGTTCGAGTTTCGGGTTGTGGTTGTCAAACAGTTCACCCCTCTTATTAATACCGTATTTACTCTATTAATTGCTCCCTCTATAAAAGTCTCCTAACATGTTCATATGCGCATCTCAATCAGTCAATAGACGAACTATTTTTTTCACCGCTGGATAATTCAAACCACAAGTACCCGTAACTTTCAGCTTCTGACTCTTGTACACGATTGTGTGCGATTCCTGACGAGTAATTTTAAATCATTTGTCCATATTGCAATTCAATATGGAACCAATCATAAAATACATAAAGGATAATCACTCATAATTTCTGTTCCGAGTGGATATTTAGTTGCGCACTTTCCGTAGAGTTCACACCTTGAAACCCAAAGCGATCTCTTGCCTTAGTTATCGTCGGCGGGAGCCATTTAAAGTAAGCTCATAAGGATAGTTTTTAGTGTTGTGATTTTGGTTGTCAGTGAAGAGGAAATTTTCACCGGTTTGATCGTTTCCGATTTTAAACACGTAAATGCATAAAACAAGTGCTCGATCACACAAAATTCTGGGGATTCCCCCTCGTGTCCCTTTGGTGTTCCAAACGCCTTTAGGGAGTAGTTTTAAGCGTTTACCGACTGAGGAGATAGCCGCAGTACTTTTCTTACCAAGCAAAATAGACATGTATCAAGGCAATTGTTTTGAAAACGGGAAATTATAGATAACTTAACGAATAAGGCAAAATTTGAAATATGTTTGTCGCAAGAGATATATAACGTGAGAATGTTTTAGTTTTTTTTTTACTGAATTTGGAATTTGGAAGTTTTCTGCCTTTTAAGAGAGTACCAGAAAGTATTGAACTAAAAACTAAATGTTGCACAGGTGAAAAGGAATTTCAGTAAGACCCCTTTCCAAACAGAAATTATAAAGAATTATGGGATAGAATTTTGTCGTACGTCCGTTTTGTTGATGGCATTTTACTGTAGCCGACTACGCGTATTTAAACCTCTATCCCACAATTATTCTTTGTAATTGCTATTTGAAAAAGGTTCTATAGTCCTATTCCCACCTTCACAGTTCGCATTTTAGCTGAGATGTAAAATGTTGGAATTCATGCCTTTCAAAGAGACTCCAATTGCACAAGTAACTTGTGGTGTCACTTTTACATTGGTGTGTTGACATAAAATTATTGAACCAAACATAAACTGTGTAAAATGTATCTGCATCTAGGAGATGTCATGAAGCTATTATACTGTGATTGGTTTTGCAAGACCTAAGAAATGCTAAATTCAGCAAACAAAAAAGACAGAACCATTTTATCTAGTAACCATCAATTACTAATAGATGTTCCTCTCGAGTAGTAGATTTAATATAAACATAAAAGATAGAGTTAAACATTCCTTCTTCCCAGAGGAGCGCATTTCTGTTCAGATAATGAAAGTACGAACGTCGTATACGAAGAAAAAATATCCTGCAATATAAACTAATGGGCAAGATTGATAGTGAGGACACTAATGTAGTAGATATTGTCACAAGCAATATCACACCACTTATTTGGTGCTCTGTTGCCATAGACTAATCAGGCAAGATCTGTGGGAGGCAGGCCAGAGCAAATAAATGTTGATAACTGAGCAAACATGTTGTTTCCTGAGTAAACCTCATGTTATGATTGTTTGCCAGTTGCGAAAATTTCAGGCCAAAGACTAGGCTTCCGTTCCCTTGTGAATGTCCTTGGGCCACATGCCTGTGTCTGTACTCCAGAAAATATGAAGGAAACTTTGTGATATTGTTTGGTTTACCTTCTAAGTTTTCTTTGTTTCCCTAACTTTTAACTCCCAAGGTATAGAGACCTGTTCGTTTTATTTCATGTCAACTTCAGGTTGGATATAAACAATAATATTCGCATTTTTAATGCGTCAATTATATCTAGGCAATGTTAACCAAAGGTTGAGCACAATATTACCCCTGCTCAAAGATAAATCGTCCCGGAGACAATCCCTCCAGTGTGGGCAGTCCGGGAGGAACCCTCGAAGGAGGGTGCACAAAAAACCCTCCTTCGAGGGTATTTTGTGCACATCGGGGCGGGCCGCCATTATCCACAATGCATTTTACCGGCGCCATACATATACTGTGTGCGGCGCACTCGAAATCAAACTGAAAGGGAAAATTTTAGGTCTTAGGGGAACATGAACTTATATCAATATGTTAGCTTAACAAATTTTAAACGTTTTCAC
>WURT03179076.1:0-10294 GCA_009936505.3 Holothuria glaberrima | reverse complement strand
AGGACGCAGAATTGCCGACCGCCACAATCTGCTAAAGTAACTTTTCCGACCGGCACTTATTCCTGATAAGAACCCAATAAAATATAATTTTGGTCGAGGGATCGACTGTAAAGAAACTATTTCTTGGTCATAATTCGAGATCGGGGAAATCATAAATAAGTAGGGCTGTCAATTTCCGCTTAATTTTTCATAGATTTTTTTTTTTTATTAATTGAGAAATTTTAGACGTGAGATCCCTATTTAAGGTTTCGTCCATACAGCTTAAAACACTCGGGAAGTGCCATTTCTGGCCGTCTAGGGGTTTGTAAATTCCAAAAATTTTCTTGTACGCTCCGCGCCAACCGATGGCGGCCCTCCGCTTAGACAGTCCTGCCGGCATTCAAACCACCCTCCTCCTGATCAGTCTTCAAAAGTTATATCCCACTTTCAGCTTAGAGAAATACGGTAAGCCTACATATGTAGCACCAGATGGCATGTAAGGACACCTAATTTTTCAAGAAAATTCTCAAAGGGGAGGGGAAACCTTAAACCCCTCCCCAGGCCGGCGATCAAAGAACATACTGCGTTCCCCCTCCCCCGTGAGAGAAATCCTGGCTACGCCACTGCTTATGAGTTAAACTTTCTTGACACAGGCCTTCAGGCATTTTTTGTCGGGAATGTAGCCCGTTTTGTCGGGGAAAAGTTTCCAGTACCCCCCCCCCCCTCACTCATCGATCCTTAGGGACGCACCTGGTCTTTAACCTGTAGTGTAAATGACTGTAGTCTATGAAATTTTTTTTAATATTCTACGTGGCACATACTATTTTAAGACTGTTTCGCGGACTGATGTAGTTACTTAGGTCTCGATAGTTTGAGACGCTTAGTGACAACAAATGTGGGAGAAGTCCACTCCTGCTTATGGATTACTGTACGTTGTGTCTTCCAAGTTCAATTTCAATTCAATGTAACATGTAAGAATGATTTCCGGATAGAAAACTATCCCGCCCTGGACTTTTTCCCACTCATGTCAAGGCCCCTTCCCCTCAAACACTTGAATAGATCGAAACACTCTTCATTGGTATTAACTTTAGGCTGAACTGTCAAGAACACTGCGGGCTAAATGCGCTCAAAATGCGCTCAAGATTCTGTTTTTTGAAAAGTGAACAATATTTTACTATTTAAATTTCTGAGCTGACCATTTTAATATCCAGAACATTTGCATTTACATTAAAGGAAAGATTTGTCCGAAAACATGGTAATGGCGCTCTGTAAATTAAAATCCCTCGGTGTTTCAGTTTCTTCTTCAAAACAGGTTGCATTGAGTTCATTTCTCTGTCTCGGTTTTGTAATTATCTGTACGTCGTTATCGGTGGCTACAGTACATCATTAAAACCCTGCAACGATGCACAAGCGATCGATGCAAACAAATTATCTCGAATTTAACTTTGCCGGAAATATTGACCACAGCTTCATATTGACATGGACTGAACTCCATAGGGTACTGTGCTTGAACAGGAAATTGAATACGAACTATGCTGGTCAAACGTGTTGTGAAAGCAGTGAGCTAGTTGTTGATCAGCTTGGAAAGGCCGAGGTGAAGCATTCGCTCTAACAAAGAGGACAGTTTCATTACAAGTCAAATAGGAAGAGTGAGTTAGCTTCATAATTTACATGAGCACATGTCAGTGATGTGCTATCAGTGATCGGTGGATCAGCTGAATATACCAAAGTTTCATTAAGTTAGTTAGATCAGATTTCAACACGAATGTGTTATATAGTGTCAACTAGATAAAAAAGTAAAGTTTAAATACGGTTTCAAATACGATTCAAGTTCACGTTCGGTTTCAAGTACAGTTCAAATACGGTGCAAGTCCTTCCCTTTAGTCTCCTCTTACGACAGGCGGGGAAACACCGTGGGCATATTCTATAACCCCCAGCCCACAGGGGACCAAAGTTTCATTAAGAAACGGAATTGCTTATTCACAACGTTATATTTCCGAATTTGCACAAATGAATTATAGCTTGACGTGAATGGTTTTCTATAATAATCAAGCTTTGGAAGCAGTGCTGCACCATCACGATAAGCCGCTGTTACTGAGCAGGGGTGACGCCAGAGTGAGGGATCAGGGACTACAGCCCTCCGTCAGGGACGTCCAGCTACCTTCGGGGCAAAGTAGGCATTCGCAGGGGTGTCCAAAATATTTTTCTAAAATTTTGTTGTAATTTTATAACGTTTACAATTTAATTATAATGTACTGTTTTGTACTATAAATATAAAGACATAAAAATAGGCTGACAGTCTATATACCGATAGTTTGAGAATTTTTATTTTTAATTTTGTTCAGAGCCTCAGTCAGCACCTTGAAGACTAATACCTGACAACGGTATAGTCGATTTGACGTCCTTCCTGTATGTGTTGCTCTGCTTTAGTATAATTCTGCACTGTAATGTTCGCGTTCACAATGTAAACGAGAATGACTGAAAGGAACATGGCGCAGTTTTGTAGAAATAGTAGGAGTGGGAAACGGTTTTCATGTAGCCCGACAGGGCCGTCAAAGCCTGGGAGGGAGGGGTGGAGCTGCAGCCCCTACATTAACGTCAATTTGAGGTTTGATTTGTCCTGCGACGTCGAAAATGCTTCTTAGAAAAGTGCCAAAATTCTTGAGTGGAACGAGCCCAATCGTAAGTACCTTCTAACAGCACTGGGTGAGGGAATCTAAGAAAAACTGTTGAAAAGACCTTATGCATTGACGTCACGTGACGTCGTTTTGGAGGGTGCCGGTAAAATATGAAGCACATTGCACACGACACGACGTAAAATTCGACGCGGGCGTAGTAGAGTTACAACAGTGTATCCGACCGATACACAAATCTGCTGTTGGTGTAAGTTGCAACAATGATGTTCACGCTAACGCGCGCGTTAGCATGCACATCACTGGGTTGCAACGATACACCCTTGCCTCCATCGAGGAGCGCACCAATGATGTGCATGCCAACGCGCGCAAGCCTTGGGCGCTAAGGCGCAGTTGCGCGAGTTAGAATACACATCATTGGGTGCACATTATGTTCTTGACGATATATACATAATGTCTACATTGATTATCTACTAACCACCAAGTGTTCTGAACATCATTCCGTCTTTCTATCCGAAAGCCCTTGCTTCACAACACTCAAACTGTCTGATCAACTTGTCACGGAACAGAAATCTGTTTAAATATTTGACGACATCCGAATAAAAATGAATAAATTTTGGTCTTCTCTACATCGAATTTAGTCATCGAATTTAGTCATACAACTGATTAGATACGGTACCGGGTGTGAGTCCAATTCGTCAGATTTGGTTCAAATTTGACCAGTCATTTTTAGAGTGATTTTAGCTGTGGGTGTAGTGCTGCAATGAAATAGCCTCTTATAACTACTTAACTCTAACCATGTTTGGTGAGACCGATCAGCTGAGGTCGGCTATGGTCCCATACGCTCACCTTTAAGTACCACCCCCAAGAATTGTTGGATCGGCCAATCAGATTATTACTATAATTTTAAATTTACGGCACTTTCTCTTGCAGAACAAGTTAAAGAAGATGATCACAATAAAAGAAATTTTGTCTCCAGATACACTTCCATAGCAAAGCTGTTGTTTCTGCAGATATGTAGTGCAATATTCACGTTAACGCGATGTTTACAGTCTGATTACCATGTTGATGCATTGTCTAGGCAATTGAATGTTTCGTCAGGAAGGTCAGCATCAATCCTGACTGGCCCGAGAATCGTTTAAATTACAAGGAAATGAACTTAAAAATAAATGACGTCATGATGTATAGTTCTTGATGCGTCATAATGTTTTAGAAGCCAGGCACATGCCAACATATCGCATATTCTGGACTGTTGGTGTGAACAATGATTAAGCCCCTAAAATTAGAAAAAAATACGTAAATTTCTGAAGGGGGCAAGTAAGCAGTGTCCTTTTGAATGAGTGATAGATATATTTTGACCGTTTTATCGTGAAAGTTTATCAGAAATATTTATCATTTTTTTAATTAGAAATCTTTCAGGCTGAAAATGCCAAAATTTTCGAAAATCCTTCACAGACTAAAAAAATTGTTCACGCATTGCTCGCTTCTTCATATGCATTAGTATACTATATGCTTATTATCAAGTGAATTTGCATATTTCAAAGATGCTCGGGTTTAAAAAAGGTCGATTGTTCTTACACATATTTATCTAAGCTATTCCCGTTCGCACAAGAATGTCCGTCAGCTGGTCAGAGAAGTCTCTTATACATACTGAAGTTGAAAATGTGATATTGGTGTTATTTACCTCAAATGAATTGAAGCATACTTATATGTGGACGTTTACAAAGGGTTGTAGTTGATGGTGATATCTCAGTCTGGATACTCGTCCAAGTGGAATGCCCTAAGGATGTGCTCTTGACCCAGTTTTCTTTATCATCTTCATAAATAATCTCCCTCAGCCACTATGCAAATGCTGGTAGCCTATTCCTCACATTTAGTAGCTGTTTACTTAAGTTGAGTATTGGTATACCTTGAGGTAACAACATGGAATCGACTGTGATAGCTTTCGAAAGGAAATATTCCTTTCGTCCGAGTGATCTAAACCTGGTTACTATTTTATCATCCACGAAAGGGTAAAACGGTGAACTGGGTACAGAGTGCTAAACACCTTCAACAATCTCCCAGCGAATACGGTTATTAATGCATGCAATGTTACAATATCATAGACATGAAAGCTGTTGAAAAAAATCTTTCATTGTAAATAAGAGGATGTAAGGAGGAATAATATCCCATCAATCATACCGCATACATTGGAAGAAGGGTTTGGTTGATAGGCATTACAGAAGTGCCATTGGAGGAGCCAGGGGTGGCCATGGCGGCCAAAATGACCAAAAGAAGAAGGGGGAGGAGGAGAAGAAGGAGGCGAGCAGGAGCAAGATGAGGATGATGATTAGGAGGAGGATGAGAATGAGAAGGATGAGGATGATTGCGAAGACGATGGACGATGCATGGACGGTGACGATGGCGATCATCATAACAATCATAAATCTTGTTAAATGCTCTTGACGAGAAATCATTTACGCATCTATACCGGTATGTATCAGCGTGATTACACAGATTGAAGAAATGCGAAAAAGAGGAATCATTTCATCCTTCTCCTACTTATGGAAAGGCATATTTTATGAAAATTTAAGGTTGTAGAGGATAAACGGCCATTTGTTAATCACTCGCCTTATTCAAGTTAGCAGACATATTTCGTTAGGGCTGATGTAAAAGAGTCTCATAGGAGGGCTTGCATACTTACAGCTTTTGTCCGAAAAATAAGTTTCGATAATTGAAATGTGGGGCATGTTATCACAGTTGGCACTCCGTATCTGATAATCTTTTACAATGGCAATAATACACGGGTTTCGGTTAAAAAAGTTTAAAAAGATGGTGACACTACTCAGTGTCCCGTGCACTTGGCCAAGTTCACCCCGAACCCCTTGAAACTAAAAACTTTAAATGTCCTACTTTCTACGCCTCTGTGTAGAAAAGCCGGGCTAAATTTAAAAATGTAGGGCCCTTGCATGGCGAAATCTCTATGCCGGGCCTCTTAAACACCCATTGGGCTCTTGAGAAAAATGATACAATAGATACAAACCTACCCCAACTTTTCTATTTACAGACGACTATTGATGATTGATGAATGACTAAGCAGTTTTACAAAGATTCCAGACATGCGGGGACTGCAGGGCCATTTGTTCCCTTACTCACTAGGGAAAGTTTTCCATCCATTCCAGCCATGAGTCTTCTTATTTGCCCCCTTTTAGTGGCGCCGGCGGAGAGGCATGGGTCATATCACCCAAATCCATTTCCGAAAAGTTGAAAAAGGAGTTTAAGCGATACATTTCCGTAGGGGTAAGTGTGTTTTCGACTGATTGATGGATATATAATCATATTAATCATTTCCTTTCACAACTTTTTCGCAAACTATCAAAATTTTTGCACATTCCATTTTTGCTTACTATTGATACTTTCTCAAACATATTGACATCATTCGTCGGTGAGGCTTTCAAAAAGGCCGACTGTTCATGTGCATACGGGTGATTACGGAGGAGCACAGCATTACAAAAATGCAAAACTGAAGAATTCTTTTCACCTTCCCCTGTTTTTGGGAAGACATGTTTTTATGAAAAGTGAAATCTATAACGGATGAACAGGCAGCAGACTCGCCTTGTAATTGGTAAATACATTTTAGGAAACTAAAAATGTCTCGATGCGGAGAGTCTGCACGCTACATTTGTTATGGAAATGATTTCCAGTGCAAAATTTCAGCACGCTTGGGGAGCAGTCGTCACTGCTCGCACTTCATTTCTCATAACATTTATTTGGGAAATAATACACTGAAGTATCCCGGCCAAAACAATTTCCCAAAAATTACAGGTGCATCTCCAATCTGTAGGGAGTACGCATCAAGCGGCGATCATACTGTATAAAGCAATTTATTATCGTGGGTGGCCTACGGTAACATTTGCATGTATGGCATGAAGATTGGAAGTATGCAATTGTCATTACACATTTTTTCAAACCATTTTAGGGCTTATTATCA
Source organism: Holothuria glaberrima (assembly GCA_009936505.3). NCBI lineage: Eukaryota > Metazoa > Echinodermata > Holothuroidea > Aspidochirotida > Holothuriidae > Holothuria > Holothuria glaberrima. Next base: position 3,712 of record WURT03179076.1, on the reverse strand, counting down.
GCAGATAGTAAATAACGACAACTTTACAACAACAAAAATGTTAGAAAAAAATATTAGTCCACAACCCTTGGGTAATTCCTAGTCCTTTCTCACTCACTCCTAAATGCAAGCTGATTGTGTAAATTATCACTTCTCCTAGCAGTATCGCCATTAAGCATCCCCCGATATATTACACCCAAGAACCCAGAACAGGGCTTCTTGACCTCACGCCTTCCAAAGAGCTCGTGGATCCAAAATGGTAATATACTTTTGTTTATTTGCGAACACTTCCATCACGCAGGAGGGGTGGTATCAGGTAGGGGTGTCATGCTCCTCTTCTGGAAATTTTTCGAGTTTTGTCGGGGAGCCTTATTTGGTAAAATAAAGCATATTCACTACATTTTCCAGCGATAAATGCAAAAAAAAAAAGGGGGGGGGGGAGAAGGCTAGAGACACAATTGTGCATGCACGAGGGAGTAGCAAATTCTGGTACTGAGTAGGCTATCTAACGTCGTGCAGGTTCACCACTTAATGATCCCTGGTGTAGTGCTTGGCTCCCCTTCGGCGAGGATTCAGGAGAGCAAAGTGGCCTTTCAAATATGAAGGCACGGGTATATAAAATAACGGACATTAGCCTTTGCTCATATTTATTGGATACGAGTCGAAAAAGTCAATGAAAATTGCAATTTTTACAGTTTTCGAACATAAAATCTGACTCGAAGATAATCGATATGGAGATTACCAGTCATGTATTGCAGTGAAAGGACTCACGACCGTAGAAGTCCAATATCTGTTGAATATAATGTTGAAACATTAGCCGTAGATTGTATCTCGCAATAAGACATCCCTTCACATATATAGTTCAACAAATGCAAGCACGCGAAGCGCCCTGCAAAATTGTATAATTTTTAGAACATTTTCTGCAATTTTAGTCGCATGGTTGACTGATACAGTGACACTGGGTCCTCTTGTTTATATCGATATATTAATCAGTGGGCTTGTGCACGGAGTTTTTGAGCAACCAAAATCTCATTGGGGGAACTAGAGAGAACAGCCAATTTGGGGAGGGGGGGGGGGTAAGAACGCCGCTCCTGGTTCTCTGGCGACGCGGCACTGCATTTTATGCGTGGCCACTTTAAATATTGGTTACCTACACTTGTACATACATTTTTTCACTCTTAAATTTTCCACTGGGGTGGGGCGAGAGAATTGATTGTGGGGGTCGCGCCAGTGGTGGACATTTGTGTGAAAGGGGTCGGAAAGGAGAATAATGGGCCCTCTAGAAAACGTTACTGTTTGAAAACTAGTGGAAATCGATGGGAGCATTTCCAAAAACTGGGGATATATCCCCTATCCATAACTACCCAGCGGATTTCCGTCAATGTATCAGCCCCCACCCCAGCCTACACTTTTGTACTCCACTGCCAATATGGTATTAAAAAGTCTAATGATAAATTTAAATGGCCTTTTATCTGTTCACAACACTAATAATTATTAGTTCACTGCCATAGACTTAGAGTCGCATGTGCGAGATCACAGATAGGCCGATGAAGATTTCGTTTAGGTTAATGCTACCCCCAATTCACGAGTCTACCATCTGTTGACATAGTCAGAGTTACTATGTCGCAATGTAACGTGTTTACATTTTGGTCTTTCTCTTTCACCTTGAGATTATATTAATGAAAAAACCATGATGTAAACACACCTTTTAGCGGGGTTACCCGAACTGCTGTTGATCATACGCTAAGATCCTTAATAGTACTGAACAACATAACAGCTTTCGACTTGAGTTGAGCATGGCGCAAGCAAAACATTTCCTCATCCTGTTTCTTCATCTGTCTTCCTTGTTTATTTGTAATGAAGGGATTAAAGGACGGTCAAAAACAAATTGGAAGAAGGTCGTCAAGACGGCGAATAAAAACTTGCAGAGTGATGCCTTTGTCATGCACGGAACTCAAGTTGAAAAGGAAAATGTTAACCTCGAAGTTCCTGGCACCCCTGTGCAACCGTTCACTCTTTATACTTTGAGGGGCATGATAAGTTATCCCAGCACACTTTTCGATGGTTCATCTATTTTATTCCATACGTTTAACAATCGTTCAGCATTCTTAGAATGTTTATGGACATCAGAATATTCACTGACGTCTTTGGTAACAGATTTTCCCGAAAATACACATCTCGTGGTGATACCTACAAGTCAAGTCGACCCTTTGAAGGAGGCAGAGTGGATGAAAGGCCAAGTTGAAAATGCCATGAAGTAGGATACATGTTAAAGTCGTTGTGAAACACGAACGTAGTCTAACTTTACTTCTTTAGTCATAAATATCGAGTTGGTCTTTGGATTTTACAGTTACAGTATCGTTTCCTATAGATTAGGTACAGAGTACATCAAGTTTGCGATTTAACAATTTTAAGTTTACTCATGTTAATAGTTTTCTTATTTAACATAGCGTAACATAACATAGGCCTAACATAACGGTACTATTATAGAACACAGGGCCACTCTTGAACATCACCTAGCATCCGGATGTGCGGATGCCATGTGACACTGTGTATGCAGGGTTGCACCCTTAACTTTTACCCCGCATCTGAGCATCTGCGAATTCACTCCAAGACTGATGTTGGAGAAACCATTCACTCTGCATCCAAGCATACATGCATCCACTCCAGAATATTGCTTGTGGTCTTAGTAAGGAATGGACAACAATTGAGTAACTAACCTGCTATATTCATATTCCAATTTTATTATTAAATCTTTCATGTTTATCTAACAGCCCCAACATTGACTCTGCATCTGCGCATCCACCCAAGGGATGCTTTGAATGGACTTAAAAAAAATTTCAAAAATTTCCCACATACACCAACATCTTATTATGGACTACCAATTTTTCTAAACTCTGACTGAGCATCTGCACATTCACCCAAGAGATGCTTGGATTTGAGTTAGAAAAACTTTCAAAAAGTTCCATTTTGACTCCGTATCCGAGCATCCCTGCATCTACCTAAAATACTTCCAGCGGACTTTGAAAAAAAATTACAGAAAGTTCGGCATAAACAAAGATATTCAGGATCAACTGTGTCGTTTTGAAAAGGCATTTTCCCAAACTTTAACTTTCCATCCGTGCATCCGGATGCTCAGATACAACCCTCGAGTGTATTCTATTTCACTCCAACATTTACATAACACAGGCCTAACATAACATAACACAACACAACATAACAAGTTAAAGGGCATAGGAGGGCTAAAGCCCCATAAGAAGCCATGTGACCCACACCCAAAACAAAACACAAACCATACCAAATACCCAACAAAGCCTATCACATTCAGATTCTGCCACAGTCATAATAGAATTTGTCAATGTTTATATGGAAGCAATTGACTGAAGTGGAATTGACAGCCCACTCAGGCAGACTGTTCCTCTCATTGACAACTCTATGAGAGAAGCTGTACTTTCAAGTGTCAAGCCTAGAGAGACACTTTACTAGCTTTTTACAATGGCCTTGACCATGGGAACCTAGCACAAACCCTTAAATAGGCTAGTTGCAATTAGACAGAGAATTTCTACCATAAAAAAATTTCTAAACCTGCAGCATATCCCCAGCGCGTATAGATATCTGGGTTTTTTTTGCGGTGTATTAAAGTTAAAGCCACTATCAAAGACTGGTGATATATTAAGGTGCTTTCGATTCCATGGTTGCTACTGTACAATGGGTAGAAGTGGCACTACAGGTA
>WURT03179075.1:0-27757 GCA_009936505.3 Holothuria glaberrima | reverse complement strand
AACAACAACAACAACAACAACAACAACAACAACATTGTAAACTCTCACAACTGGAGCTGAAATCACTGAGGACTTTGTAAATATTTGCTTGTGTGCCTGAAAACTCACACTATGCATTAAAACTTTCTCAAGAAGTATGAATGAGGATGTCATATTCTGCACAAAGGTATTAAGGAGGTCATTCACAATGCAAATGAGTACTTAAGTCTTAACAAATGAGGAATCTCAAACATAACCTTGCTGGGGACTACAATTACATTAACAGGACACTTTCGAAGAAGCTTGGCTCAACTCTGGGCAAAGACCCTCCTTCCCAGTTTGGTGAGTAATTGTAGCCACATACTTGGATGGCCTGATGATACTACTGGGATAGGTAGCAAAAACTTGCCACTCAATCAGGCAAGTCCTGAAGGATAGTTGAAATTGCAGAACATATTATGCACAAATTTATATTCAATTCTGGTCAGCATGCTCCAGTATATAGTACGTGTAAATATTTTTGGTACTCACCACAACTCTAAATCTTGTCTAAAGTTACAATATTTACACAATTTGCATTTCATGAAGATCAAAAAGGAAAGATGCAGTGCCTAAGTCTGCCTTATGCGATGTTTTGTGCTTAAGTTATCGTTGTGAATCCACCTCTACAAACACTTAACTTATAACTTACAGTGATTCAGTTCCAACAATTCTTTCAGCAAGCCCATGAAGATGGTCAATGCCTGATAATTGCACGATAGGAGAAACTCTTGGGAAACCCGTATTCTCCTAGGAAGAACAAATGACATAAATGGGTCTCAAAAACATTTATAGTCTTTTTCTACCAAAAATGGAAGTTGCCAGATGTCCGAAAGTTAGGACTTGGACCAAGAGATGTTGGAGTGGTGATTTTTCACCTTGTTCCTTTTGAACTTTGAGCTCAACTATTATTTTTCGATGACATCTGGATGACAGAAACATGGCTAAGAAAACTACTTCTCAATTGCAGGAAAGATTAAAACTTACTACTATATGACTGTGAGTAAGCAATCATCACACTGTTAGTGCACAAAGAGAAAAATCTCACTACGAAAAAGTTTACAAATACCAAAACAGACAAAATAAGGAAGAATGATGACCTTCCCAAAAAGATATTAAAATAAGAAAGGAACATAAAAATGTTGACAAGTAGTATGGCTGTAACTTACATGTACCTGCATGGGGTTTGCCATGGTACCTGGGCTTTTCAGTTGTTGGCTGATGTTGTCACTTATCCTCTTTAAAGTTGTCCAGAGTTTGCTGTTTAAACCTAAAGCAGCTCCATCACTCTAGAATGCAAAACAGAACATGATAGAAAGGCTAGATTGCTCCAGAGATGATTTTAAGACTAAAATATGCTGTTGTATGCGACAGTAAGAGTGCTTTCAGAAATTATTGAGTTTAATGTACGTCTAATTTTGTTAACAATTCTCATGAAAATCACATTTTTTAGACATTTTTGGATGACAGAAATGACTACCAGTATCACAAGAACTTTCAGAGAATGGAGTGGGTGGGACAGGGCCAGCTGTTGACAAATGTCTTCACGTACCAACGAAAAGTATCTTATAAATATTTCTTAACGTATCCCCAACAAAAGTGTATTTGGCCAATGCAGGGAAGAGCATGTGTTCACAATTCTTACAAATTATGCCCCCCCCAACAGACATTCCCACACCCCTTTTTTGAGGGTCTACCCACAGTCAATATAAAGTTAAGGCAGTCACAACAAATCAAAAATATGGCTCACCACATCAGATGCAAAGAAAGAGTAGATAGAGAAGAGATAATAGTCAAAGAGCTCCGACATGCAAAGGACGACATCAAATGCGATGGGTTTAAGGACCGAGATCATTTGCATATATTTGCCGTACAAGCGAAGCACCTTAATAGTGGTGTTACAGAGGGTGGGGCCTTTACTATACATCGTCTCCATATTCTTCTTTTTGCCAAACCTGCCAGGAAAATGAAACAAGTAATCTTAAAGAAAACTGAGAGATGATCAGGTGTTGAAAAAATTTTAGGTTTTTCTTGAAATCTGGCACATATTTGAAAGACAGGTACCTACAAAGTGAGATGTTGGATATGTTCCAAGAAAATGGACTTAATTCAAGCATTCAGGTGAAACTTGCATGCAATTCTTAGTCTCAAGGTATTAGCATTTAAAAGTATCACATTTTCTGCCCCAAGATACTTGAGGCCAGCAAGTGCGATGTCAAAATCTACCATTTGACTTGGCATTGGATAGGGGTGCCAACTTAACTATATATGGTATGTGTAGTTATCAACATAACAATACACCACACACATTTACACTTTATTAGCATCAGTTTACGAAGGATCAAACTGGATGAACATTGTAAGGGAAAACATAATACATTTTATTTATATGAAAAGGTGAAATCACTAGTGCTTGCTTAAAGGCATAAATTCATCACCCCAAAGTATATTTTTAGTATGGGGGTATCAAAATTCTCAGGTGATGACTGCTCTTTGATTGACATCAAAGTTTGAAAATTCATAAGATGCAGAATAGCTCACATTCCATGCAAAGCAGAGAGAGAAAGCTTGGATTACACATTATAGCTTTGCATGCTTACCAGGACATGGCCTTAAGCAATACAAAAGGTTTGTGTATGCAAAAGGAGGAGTTTTATACAGGTATGGAAGAAGCTGCAGGAATTTCCCTTTAAAGTTCACTTTTGGTAACAAATGAGGTAACCACATTTGTTTATATCTGATGAACTACTCACAGGAATAGAATGCAATTTTCACAAAAATGATTAGATTCAATTACTATTTTATCAAAATTATGCAAAATTTACAGTTGAATGTTTCCTTTAATAAAACACTGTAAGCATTAAAACATAGAGGTGGCTACCCAATACATCGCAGCACAAACTTGCATGAGCATGCTGAAGGCAATCAAAAGGAAAACAGGCAAACTGTAAGATATTTTTACTAATCCCTTTCCAGGTTTTTGATCACCAATTTTTTAAGATTTTGAAAGATTTGAAGAGACAAACATCTGCTGTGTCTCTGATAATAAAGAAATCTGAAAATAATGAGCTCTATTTGAGCAAACTTTATCAGAGGTATTTAACCTAATTACAAGCATTATCACAAATGCACTACCATTTAATACACTGATGAACATTAATGATGAATGATGAATGCATTAATCTAAATTTTGTCAGTGAGATAGCAGTGAGCATTCACTTTAACTTTCCAATTTACTACAACATAGAATCCTGTGTAAATACATTTATCATCATACCTGTTAAACACAGACACAGATGGAAAAAAATTCATTTTACTAACAACAAGCTCTCTCAGACACTTTTAAGACTGACTGCATGGTCAAGTGGTTAGAGCACCTGACTTGCAGCCGGAAGGTCCAGGGGTTCGAGTCCTGACCGGGTCATACGGAAGACTTTAAAAATGGAACCTACTGCCGTTGTGCTTGGTGCTCAGCATAAGCAATGGAATAGGGAAAACAAGCTAAAGAGCCACAACTGGAAAAAAGGCTGTGGCTGGCTTGACTTAAACCAATTGGTTAGAAACTGGGCTGTAAAACCTCATCTAACTAACTCAGACACTTTTGGTCTCATTCCATCAACAGCACATCAAAACCACAAACATTCCTCATTCATCTTGCACAAGATTTATACAGTGTGCTTCTGACCTAAAACTTTGATGCAAAGTTACCTTTGTTCCAAAGTAGCCAAGTCAACATTCATGGCCTTTCCCTACTGAATCTCATACCCCAGCCTTTAATACTTGACAGTAACACTAAACTAGTGGCTCTCAAGTGTTTTCAGGCCTTGGGCAACTTTTACTCGAGTTTTTTTTTAAATTTATGACAACTGTAATAGCCAGAACTTAATGGAGTGCCTTATTTTCTTACCTAAATTTTGGGCTCATTTATTCTTCCCTTGGGCCATTTCAGTGCACATAGCCGGCCACAAATGGCCCACAGGTTACCACTTGAGAACCAAGGCCATAGCTCTTTGAGCTGTATAACTTTCATTTTCGATGGATAATCTATGATGGGTGTCACAAATAAGTATCTTGGTGCTGAATTTTCATCACAACATACTGAATTGCAAATATACTTTATAGTTGCTATAAAACATCAAGACAATCCCCAGATATTCTGACAGACCTTTAAATCCATGCTACCTACCCTCTCTGTGGACCTTCTCCTGTCTGTTCATCAATAAAATCTTGCTTCAGCTCCTCTGGGACCTCATCTTCATCATCAGAGTCATCAAATCCCATCCCTTCATCATTGGGCTGTAAAACAAGATGAAATGGGGGGTTGGGTAATGGGTGACAAACAAAAGCGTGAAACATCAATATCGGTGAAGATCATTCTTTTGATCAGAGATGGCATTATGAGATTTGTTTAGTAATTCAAATGTGAAGCATCACTTGTAACAGTATAATTTCATATACAATGCAGGTAAATGAGACAATACACTGAATTATCATGACATAATTATTTCAAAAATTAAGAGAGAAAAGCTTAGCATACAACTGTTAGGATTGAAAAGAGAGAGGGATAATCATTCACATTCACATATCTTATGTGGGGTGAAGGGCACAAGATGGGGTCCACTATTTCATGGGGGGGGGCTTCAAACAAGGGAGCCATGTGTTTTCTTCAGTCTAGAGTTTTCTGGTATGGGCAAATAATTGTGGAGGTGCAAGCATCCTAAGCCCTCTTTGATATGCCACTGCTTTACTATCTCCCTCCCCTTACTCTCTCCCTCCCCCTCCCCCTCTCCAAACAACAAAAACTGGTGCAGCATACTCACCCCATTCAATACTCCCATATCTTCATTATTGTCTTCAATCTGTTTGTCAAATGGACTCCCCTTCTCGCTGAACTTATCAAAAAATCCCCTAATACTGCCCAGGGTAGGGGAGCTTGGACTGTTTGGAATTTGACTATCCTTGGTATTACTGGTGGATCGAAGGAAGCGAAACTCATGAAGGTTGAGAACAGTGAAGTTGGACTTGACAGGACAGACCTCCCAGCCTTCATTCTCCATAAACATTCGCAATTCTTCCATCCGTGAACTACGAGGTAAAAAATGTGGGAATTAAAAATTCTTTATAAACACCGAAACTTTTCCCTGATGAATCCATATGTTACTATGGACAGTATAATTTCCTGTCACCAAACCTGCACCAAAAACAGCTGAAGCGTCTGTTTTCACCATCTCATTATTTCTCCTCTTCTGCCTGATTTCTTTTCTTACTATATCACTTTGGTATGATGCATTTATGCTACTAAAATAAACTTGTATGTACATCAACTAATCCATATTCTTCAGGTATGAAGGAGAAAACTTCATACTACTGGCATTTTTGCTACATTAATTTCTGCAAGAATGATAGAACTAACAACTGGGTTAAAATAACACCTTATACACGATACTTTCATTAAATTTCGATTTTCCTGGTTAAGTTACATTCTTCCCTGTCCTTTTTCAACCATCTTCCACCTGATCAATCACTCTTCCCTTTTGCCCTACCTACCCATCAATACCCATACTAATGACCCATGTATCTACAGTAATTGAGGTAACAAACTCACTTGTGGTAATTCTTAAAGTAGCTGAGACTCTGTTGTCGGATAGAGTCGTGAAGCCCTTCTGATGCGCTCCCGCAAAATTCTTTACCAATATCGATGAGTCTACAAGATGAGCAAAAAATGTACTAAATATACATCCACAATGCAAACAATTGTGTCACCTGAAAAGTGACAGCAAGTACCAAGTATCTTTTATGTCAATTTCTACAAAAAAAAAACTGTTTCTTTTATTTTAAGACAATTTTAAACTTGACTTTAACCAATGCCTAAAGAAAAACTTTCCCAGACCTGATTTTAACCCTTTCTTTTGTAATAGATTTGTCAAGCAGCCCTTCAAGAGATTACAACAATTAATCAGTTACAATGTCATCCCTGTCATTATTTAAAATACCAAATACAGTCAAAGCAAATCCTTCCAAGTCTTGCCAAAAGACCGATTAATGAGTAACATTCGTAGAGTAGCGCAGCACTGTGAGAAAACCAAAACTGTATTTATGCAATATTTGCTGACAAACTGCTCTAGTGATATTTTTGATAGATCAGGCTGTATTTAAACAACAGATATGTGTAGTGCTTATAGTCGAGTACTTGCAACTTAGATTAAGAGTGGGATTAATCTAATTTTCAAAGAGTGACTCGACTACTGGTGAGTAATTGATTACCATTATCAGCTCTAGTTGTTGATAATCCCACCTTTTTCTATAATCACTCTATCACTTTCCTTTAAAGCTGTGATACTCAATTCCTTTTCAGTGACCCAATTTTTTACCTATTTTCTTGGGGTATTCCAGTGGCAGAAAGATGGGACAGATTTAAATTAAGACAGCAGCTAATATGTAACACCACCAAAGTACAGTGCCAAAACGTGTTGACTCATACTGCACCAAGTAATGTTTTTGCTAAAAATGCTCCCCGTATTTCCAAAAATGGTGATTCCTAGACCTTAAGCTCGGACTGAATAGGGTAACCTTTTACTGGAGAAGGAAAAGAAGACAGTCACTCAAAGTGTGTATATCTGTGCAAAAAAAAAAAAAATTGCAGAACTGATCCTGGAACAGTTTAAAACCTGGCATGATTTGCTAAACCTTTTGAGTGTGAAGTGTCACATCAAACTTGCTTTTGCTGAAGTCCTATAAAGGTTTCTCCCAGTATCTAAGTATCAGTCAGCTATAGCCTCCAAGCACAGAATCATACATTCAAGAATTTTACATCCTGAATTCTCACCTGTTGACTAAGTCTAACACATAGATGAAGTCGTCATACTTTACACTGGAAAGATCTGTGGCCTGAAGATAAAGCTTTACTTTCTGCTGAACATCCTATGAGAAAAAGAGAACAAATTGTTCCAATTAAACAACACAAATGGTTAAATAATGCAAACAGACCATGCTCTGATTATGTACTTGGGGACCTATGCACTGGACTTGCAAAGTCCTAAGAGTAAAATTTCCCACAGGTGCATTCTCAGAAGATCACATTTTCCTTGATGAAGGCCTTTGGGCATGGTACTTACCATGCCCTACTGGATTTAAATCCAGTCCTGATGACATCTGTTGGGTGACTTCATGAATGCCAGTGGTTCCACAGTTTGTTTATCAGATTGGAGTAATTGCTAAGTTCATAATATAAGGTGTTTCAGTTTTTGTACAGTTCCTGTTCTTGATAAGCTTTGCTTCTGTTGGTCTAACCCATTTTTTTTCTTTTTTTTTCAAATTTCTTACAATGATACCAAAGCTCACCACTATAAGTTTGTAAGGAAATTCTTAAAAAGGGTTGTGTTGATTACACCAAACTTCTTAGCACACAGTGTTTTAAATGCTAACCCAAACTGATGTAATCAAAATAATGCAACACATTAAGGCTGAGAGGAGAGATCACTGACGATTGTATAAGACCTCTCAACTTAAAGTTACATAAACAGAACATTATGGAGACTGCTGTGATTAGAATGAAGATATTCAGGTTTAAAGCCTGACCCTTCTCACAAACTTCTACCATGTCTTTGTTTACTGAAGTGGTTTCCAACATGGAATATGTATACCTCTAGGGATACATGTGATGTTCCAGGGATACATGAAACATGTCTGTCTTAAATGCACAAAATTATATATTTTTTCCAAACACTTGTGGGAGGATTGAAGTCTGGTAGACAACATACCTACCACATCTGAGGAGAAAACATACCTGCCATATCCTGGTAAGACCATGCTCCAGCTTCTGTTTGATGTACAACATGTTGATGGAACTACCTATCCTATCCTCCCCATCAGCCTCTTCTGAGGACAAAATTAAATGCAAACTGACACTAATAATGGGTAGTACAGCATATCTATGTCACAGCATATCTATGTCACTTTACAACTTGGCCGAGGCTAACTTGACAAACTCCACTACATGTAAGGCATACCATGAAGCTTTTACGTAAGAAATTTTGTGTATAGAAGTAAACTTTTTTGTAACTTTAATGCATCTGTGAGCTGTGATGTTTTCATTTCCTGTATTTGATCTAGGGTCACAAAAGTCCCTGGATAATTAATGAACACCTTATGGAAGTTAAATAGCACTCTAATAATGTGCCATGTTACCGCAAGGTGAATTTCTTTGTTATAAATGAGTAACCTGTGATAAAGTAATTAGGACTGCAACTACACATATTACATCTTATATGAGTAAGAGTATATTTAAAACAGGACACATTGAAATGGTTCCAAATCAAGGTATTTAGGGGAACTGCTAAGCTAGAATACAACAATGTAAGCAACTACTAAGTTTATTTAGCCTTCTGTGGTAAATTAGTGTCATTCTCAAAATGATGCTGTCTGAAGTAATATATATGTGTTCAAAAACTGTCCACAAATAAGTTTGCTGAGAACCACACTTTATCTATGATGAAAATGGCCATCACTGTGTTCTTTATTTGAACAACACCCCTACTATAACAATAGACTAGCCTAGCCAATCCCCCTATTGCCATGATATATGGTTCTCCTATTCCATGTGCATATTAAACATTTACAGTTTACCTGATGATGTGTTCTCATCAGTCATACTTTGCTTCTGGTGCCAGTCCATTGTCTTGTAATAGCTCTTCATAACTTCCCACAATGCCTTGCAAAGATCCACCAGGCATGGGATATATGTTTCTAAATCAACATGCTACAAAAAGTAAAACAAAATAATACTTCTTTTGCAGATAATCTGACACACCTTCACCAAAAAATGTTTAATTCCCTTTATGCACCATTATGAGGTTAAATGTTTTAAACCCTGACAGAACAAGATTGCAAAAAGTATAGAGGAACTGAGGTTTGGATGAATTTAATTAATATTCAGCTTTCACTATAATAGCTGGCAGCTCCTACAGTGTGCACACATCTCAGACAAATGTAAAGTATCCATACACCATTATGAAAAATAGTGCTACCTTGAGATATCATGCTTACAAGGTTTTCACAGTTTGAAATGTGGTAACCTCAAATGTCCTTTTTTATACACAATATGCCCCCTGTGGGCTGGGGGTTGTAGAATATGCCCACGGTATTTCCTACCTGTCATAAAAGGTGACCAAAGGGAAGGACTTGCACCGTATTTGAACTGTATTTGAAACCGAACTTGAACTTGAACTTGAACTGTATTTGAAACTGTATTTAAACATTACTTTTTTAACTAGTTGACACCATATAACCCATTCGTGTGATGTGTCGTTAAATCTGATCTAATTAACTGTATAAACAAAAAAAAAACAGGATATTTCAAAGGTATAGTACTTAGTCAATCCTGCCCATCTCTGCAATAAACCACAACATTCCCAAGATATATGAAAGCATATCATCATACACACCAAACATGGTCATTCAACATTTAATGTATCTCGTTCATATGAGAAATAAATTTGAATTGAATTGAATTGAACTGAATCAAAGCAAAGTCAGCTTGTTAACTGGTCTACCCGAAGGTGCTTCAGTCCGGTGCGCAACCAACTTCGTCGGCTGGGCAACCGATTTTAGAGAATTTTTTAAGATCAGGCCTTGGATCATGACCATGCCAGTATGGAGAGTAAACTATGAAGTAGCCCAGGGTTGCCATATTGGTCGTTTAAACAACAAAACCACTTAATTTGGCATTTCTGTGATGGTGTTGATATGCAGAAGTTTATAACACACACTAAACAGCATTCTGCTATTTTTTACATTCAACTGTCAATTTCCTCAAAAATGCATGGTTTTCCACAACTTCTGTAGGAAACTGTGGCAAAATGCATAATTTATGTCCCAAAATTGACACAAAGAGCATAACTGGACATATTGAATTGGTCAGTGTTCGTAAAAAGCAATTGGAGTGTTAAAGGCAACAAACTTTCATTTGGCTTTTTTTGATCATGCTGAATGCCAAATTTGGCCTGTTGCCTCACAGACAATCTGGCAACCCTAAAGTAGCTCACATAGGATGTAGGTTCAAAAAGTAGGAGGATACAGGATAAGTAGGAGTCAATTAAAAGTCTGTACTTACAGAGCATAGGTCTTTAAACTGCATCTTCTGGAATCTAGAATCAGTGGATCCTGTTACAAGCTGAACATATCCCAGGACAATTTGGAAAGCAATGTTGTGGATGGAACTTGTGAAGTGCATGTGAAGTTGATCCATGGCAGTCTATCACAAGAAATAAATGGAGGGAATTTCTTACAGTAGTTTGAAATTTTTTTGAAGACCAAAGAAAAGAGCTACTGTCATAATTTTTCCTTTATGCTGCCTTCTTCTCATATCCATGATTGTGACAGCAGGAGTGATACTTATTATTTTAGAAGATGCAGAATATTATGATGACAAGCATACTACAATCTGCCAAGACATGCATGCATTAAATGAGACTCAATTATGTGTGATTAAACAAATTCAAAGTCTTTTCATTGCCTTGAAAATGAAGTGTATTCAATCACATGGTTGAAAAAACTGGGAATCTAGGAAGGTTTTTACTTGGAAATTTGGGAAAATGGAGAAAAATTTGGCAATTGGAGGGAACTTTGGCTTTATTGTGTATGAAAACATGTTAAATATGTGAAAACTTGACTGAATTCCGGGGAAATAGATCTTTTTCCAGGTTTGAAGCAGCATGTTCAAGGAGTTTAAATCTGCATTTAACAAACCCTGATTAAATGATTGTAACATGGAGAAGGATTACCAAATTTTTCTGTTTAAATGAAAAATGTCTATATCAAAACCTGGAAGGAAACTTTTTCCAAGTTCTTAATATATAAAGTAATCTATATAACGAGCAATATCACACTTAAGGATAATGTAAGTATTACCATGGGTGGGACCAGGATTTGCCCTTCAGGGGGACTAGCAGCCCGAACACCAAAAACTGTGGCTAGTCAACGGAAGGGCAGAGTACCAAAATATTTCAACACACTCTGTGTGCCAAAAATTTGGATTTAAAATGAAGAAAGTTGGAGGAGAAAATATACAAATTTAGGATTTTATTGAAGATTTTAAAATTTATGGCTTTAACTAAAAACAATTTGAAAAGTGTAAGTGTTTATTGAACAATCTTCCTTACTTGAGAGCAAAAACAATAACCTATCCGAGCCCAACAAAACTGAAAAATTTTCTCAATGGGGTGGTTGGCCTTCCTCAGACAAAGGGGGGGGGCAAAGGGGCATGCCCCCCCCCCATAGCTCCAACCTGGCACTACTTTTATCTTAAGGTTAACACATATTGTTAGATAAAAGTGTCCTGCTAAGTATTACTACTTACTATTAACAGGATTATCCTCCAAACCTACCTCAGTTTTTCCCAGGAGTCTATAAGCTGCTTGAAGCTTCTCATAGTGCTTGATATCAAAATCAGTGCAGGTTTTGGCAAGAGCTTTGTCCAATTGTTCCTGTGAAAATGTTAAATAATACATGGTTAAAATCTTATCAGTTCATGCTTACGTCACCTCTGTTTGTTAAAATAGTAAATGCAGCAATAGGATTACTGAACAGAAAATAACTACTTTTATGTTATATTACACCAACATATGTCATTACTATAGGAGTCTTTTTGATGATAGAAGTATACAGGCACATGACCAGGTTTTCCTACAGGGAGGCTAGCATCCCATTTGAACCAAACTCAAGGTAGATTATGTAAAATTTGACTAAATTTATGAATGAGCATGCCATCCTTCTGATCAAATCTTGTCTAAGGGAAGGTCACAATCAGGATATTTGAATAATTTAGGAAGTTCAGATGCTAAATTTCGCAGCATTTTGCAAATATGAAGTAAATGTATGTCCTTGAGTAATTAACTCTCCACGGGCAGATGACTGAACTATCAGCAAGGGTGGGGGAGGATCACTGAAGGAAGTGTGCGTCTCTGAGGCATACTTGACACCAGCAGAAGACATATCTATATCTATGGGGAAGGGGTGTCTGACCCCCTAGACCCCTTTCATGATAAACCAAAATATACTCAATACTCACCTCAATCATTTCAAGGGTATCTTGTAATTTTGAACTTAATTCACTGAAATGAAACAAAAAACACAGACAGTTCATAAAAGCACCCTATATCGATAAAACAGCTTTAACGTGACCAGCTATTACACACTCTTGGTGGGAAGAGTACCAAACATTTTACAACTGTGTATGGCAATATTATCTAAATATTAATGTTCTATTGTCTAAAGTACACTTGGATTTGCTTTATGTGGTCAATGTTTTAAAAAGCCATTAGAGAAATCAAAATCATTGGAACTGCTTGTCTGCCAAAATGATTACCAATCCCCTTAAATTTAAAAGGTCCATCAAAATATTTTAGAGTCTACCACAGGAGGGGCCAAAAGTATAGAAAATGTTAAGAAACACACCTACCAAACAAACTTACTATGTAAATAAAAGTTCATTACATACACCAACCTCATAACACTCTCTTAAACCCATCAGAAATCTCAAATATACAACTGATCTCTAAGGAAGAGTACTTTTTATTTTCAAATACTACCCATTTCTAAACCCTGCAACACCCATACTGCACAACAAAGTAACATTCTCCCTTTCAGGGAACGTTGTTCAATACCTACTTACCTAATGCAACTATAATGCCTGAATGTATCAACTGCCTTCTGACATTCTAAACAAAGTTGGATGGCACCTGGATAATCTTCTTCCTGTAACGAGATCAAAAACATTATCCAGAGGTTATCAATAGTAATTGAACTTTGTTGAAACAAGGACTAAGAAATACTGAAAAATACTTTTCTTTTGTGTAATTTTCTACTGTATTCTCCTGTTTTGAAGAGTGCTTGGTGATTGACTAGATCAGCAAAGCTGTTTGCAATGGCATTAAAGGGGTCTGCTTCCTTGCTACCAAATGAAGACTATCTAAGCACAGAAACACTGCTAGTCACTTTTCCCAATATCTGTATATATATCTTCATAGAATGGAATTCATTGTTAGTGTTTCTACACTTCCTTTTCACTCTTCCCACATCATAAACATAATATTGATATACAACATTCAGAAAATTAGAAGACGGTAATGAAAGAAACTTGACTTGAAATAGAACAACCCCATCCCCCAACATCCTTACCCCTCCTGGCTTGACCTAGTGCTCCTCCCCTTTTTTACTGGCAGTATTGTAAAGAATTGGAAGAATTATTTAAACAAACACACACAGAAAGACCTACACCCCACTGCCTTACATCCCAAGGCCACATGAAATTACAACGGGACCAATTGCATTCATAATCCATGAATAATTTACAAATGATATTCCTTAAAGGAAGATAAGGTGAATATGATGATGTAATAATTATTATTGTTGTTTAAAGGCATCTTATAACTAAATAAATTGATAAATCTGGAAAACTTTTTCTATCTATGATAGAAATACTGCCTTTTTTATAGGGAACTTATAAAAAAATTTCAATTTATCTGGACTATATGAAGAGGTCTAATATCTTACCTCTAACATCTCACATAATCTGATGTCTGTTCTTTGCTGAAAAACATAAACTAATACATTATTGTTTCAATCAAACAAAATTTTACTATGTTCCCACAAAAGCTTCATTCCTTAGTGAAGATACATTAAAAATAACTAACAGACTTCACCTTTGTGATTCTGTCATCATTTCATGGTTTGACCGAATCTCAAAAACCAAATCAGACAGGTCCAAACCTAACAAACTGCTCCCAGATGTTGTTAAAAGAAGGTAAGGCAAACAGCCTTCAGCCAAAAGCTAGCAAGACTAAAATGTACTTTAAAATTAATATCAGGAGGAGATACTAAACATACATCATAGCAGAATGATGGGTCATTTCTGCGTAGGATCCAAAGATCTACTTTTATGAAAGATAATTTCCAACCCAATTTCAAATATACCATAAAAAAGGTGGAATGCCATTAATCTTCGCTACAACCATGACATCATAATGGCTTAGTCATTTCTTACCACTTGGAAATGTTGTGAAAGTACACACAGACACACCACACACACACACACACACAACATCACCATCACAAAGATTCTCTGCCTATGGCAATGATTAAATACATGTCAAAGAGTACAGTCATGCATCCTGGAAGCTGATAAGTATGTGACAGAAAAAGTAAATAGACTAAGACATGAACCATTTACCAGAGTTTTAATTGTGTGTAGAGACTTGAGTAAGTTTAAGAGTTGTAGTTTCTTCTTGTGCTTGGCCATGATACCTAAACTGGCTACAGTAAATCCCTGCATAGATGTGTGGAGTTCACTGTGGAAATAAAATGCACATAAAATATATTGAATCAACCATAAAGTCAACTGCAAACCATAAACTATGAAAGCAAAATTTACACTTCTTGTAGTGGCTGCAATACTGACATGATGTCAATTACTATGGCAACAAACCAAAATTTGTATAACTTCTCCTAAAGACCCATTTACCTATCTTACATTGTTAATATGGCAATTCAAAAAAGCTGCTTTACGGGGTGAAAAAGTAAGATGTAGATAAAGGGGTGTACACAAAACGACCGACCAACTGAAAAGTCAGGCAGTGGTGCCATTGGTTTGCTTACACTATACTGTGTATATGCCATATTACAAGTCTACAGGTGTAGCTTACAAAACACATACAAGTTTTTGATGTGTGCCTCCAGCATGTTTATGTATTTAATACATCAGGGTGTCATTTGAAATGGGTCTATTGAAATATTAAGCTGATTCATCTATAGTTGAAACAACATCACATCTGCCATATGAAGTATGAACTTGATTCAACAAGCCTCTAAAACACTGAGCAAAAAGCAGTTAGATAAATTAGGGTAAAAATGAAAACACAGTAGGTACTCAACAAAGATGAATAATTACTGCATTTTAGAGATCTGAGTTTTAGGCTGAAATTTTGGATTATCTCCTTAAGACTGCCATGCTTAACTATAAAAATGGTCCCACAAAAAGAGGAAATCAGACCACATCTGACTGCCTTGCTTCATAACAATTTCATTCCATTAACTGTTGTTGTTCCTTGCAGTTATAACAATGAAATCATTCAATCTTCAAACAACTACTGTTTTCTAGCAGCGTAAGCCCGAGAGTGAAAAACAGTTTCACAATAACATTAATTGATGATTGTCCTCATTTTCTTTTATTGACTGTACAATTTTATCACAGCTCCCTTAATGTTTTTGCAAAGACTTCACTCAATTTTTGAGATCCCTTTAGGGTTGGGAACCATTTGTTTGAGAGCCATCAGCCTAGACCATATACAGAAAATGCCCATTCCTTTTCCTTCCTTCTCCCCCCTTCTTCCCCTCCCCTCCTTCCCCTAAGAAAAATCAACAAGGGCACATACACACACTCAGTACGCACCTTCTGCCATCCTTACAAATGATACTGGCATTTTCTAAGCATTCTTGCAGCTCTGTGACCCTTTTTAGCTCCTGAAAGAAAACAGGTTTTATAAATACTTATGTTAAAATTATCTTTAGAAATGATATACTTTAGTTGAAATAATAAAGCACATGAATAAAACTTGAATTATGCCTGGTAAGTATTCACATCAAACCAATCATTTTTCAATGGATATGTTAATTTAAAAGGTGCACTTTTCCCTAAATTATGTATGTTAAAGGGCTACATGTAAACCATTCACAATCTGTTCACTCGGGAAATCCATGTCAAGCTCAAGGGGGCTATGCAAACCAAATACAACTTTTCTGGCCCTTTCAATTCATCCCAAAATGTTCTCTTATAATCCCTGTTCCAAACTCTTGTTTTGAGCACAAAGCAAGAAGACAACAGTCCCATTTTGAGAGAGTTTAGTATTACTTGGTCAGAATTTTATTCGCAGTCTTCTTGGCCGAGAGGCAGATGCTCCACCCACCAGATCAAACAATGGGTACAATAACTACAATGTTCTTCAACATAAAGCCTGCAACTACAAAACTACTGTAACTCCTAAGTTCCATGATTTTATTCAGATGTACTTCTTCAGTAAATACTCCAGGGTGGACAGCAGAGATTCTTGAGCTGGTCACTATGGAGGATGATAATTAAATTGATTACTGTAGTCCTGATATGACAATTTAATACATCAGAAATTTACTTTTGTGATTCACCAATGGGGTTTGCATGTTTTGAAAGTATTTAAACTTGTTTAGCAAGTATTTTAACTTCAGCCTCCATCCTTTCCCTCAATAAGAAGGCATAAAACCAATATGTCATGTGCTACTTGTAAAAGCCTAAGCTCCATAACACAAAAATTGCACAGATATTATACCTCCATCATCAGGGATGTGAAACTTAACTTTCTAACTGGTACTGGGAGACCAATTCCTCACCAATAGAACAAAATCAATTTTTAAGATAAAATACCTTGCTATATGAAGCCTGATTTTCAAGAATTACATCTGACATTTTCTTTGTAACCTGCAAAATGAGTACAATGAGAAAATTAAATCCACAAGAATAAGTGTTTCAAAGCTTTTATCCTTGTCATTTATCTGGATTTCCATGACAATAAATAAGTTAAACAACAAGGTAACAGAGGGAGGCAAGCACTATTATTTCAGCATTCTGAAATTATTCACAGAATAATTTCGTGTTCAACTTTTGTATAATAACAAAATCTAGTGAACAGTTACCCCAAATAGTTGGAAAACCAATGAACTCAAGTTTTCTTTTCTTTTGCTTTTTGGGGGGAGGGGGAGGGTTTGGGGAGGGGTGGAAGGTTCTTTGTAAGGAAAGACAATTCTTGGCAGACTTATGAGAAGACGAAACCTCTGGTCTGCAAAATTTTTGTAAGGTGGCTTATGTGCAAAATGATGCTATCTGAGGCAAAGCTTTCAACTCTCAAGACAATTCAAAATTAAGCAACCAAAAACCATTTTTTTTTCAAAAGAGATTTCAGGTCAGGTAAAAACCAATCTTGAGGAGGTGCAGGGGAGCTAGCCTACCTAGCGATGAAAAAAATCCCCTGAAAACCTATTGAAAACCTTCTTTTGAAGAGTAAAAAAAAGCACTGCTACAAAAGGTATACTATGCCCTGCAATCTGCCATTGGTACTAATGAACCTGATAAAATACATCTCTAAGGCTATTAGGCATGGGGAAACAAAGGAAGGATATTATAGACTGTGAAATTTCACCCACAACTTAAAACACAGTGTCCATAATTATCTTGAAATTAAAAAAAATAAAAAAAAAGATGTTCAATACCAGAGCAACATTTGCTAAGAAAACCAAATAAGAAGCAAGTAGCATAAAATGGTAGAAGTAGTACTGAAGCTACTTTGATATTCTATTTGAGTTTTAAAGTAAAAAGCCTTACAGCTTGCAGCTGCCTCCGAAGTTTATTGCGATCTTCATCAATGGTGCTCAGATGAATCTGGTCCAGTGCATCAGGTATTTTCTAAAATAAACAAAATAACAACTAAAGCAGTTCATTTATTGTTTTAAGGGAGCAAAATTAAAAACCTGCCTACACAATCATACATTTCTCCATGAACTCTCATACAATGCATGGCCATTGATGATGTTTCACAGATTACCACTTCCAGTCTGCAGCACTGCATATTTTTATGTAATGTTCATTCACAATGAAATTTAGCTTTTAATAACTTCTCATGTACAAAACCAACTGTATAGTCAATTTTGTCTGAAGTTCGCATATAGGGTTGAGCAATTCACAATTCTAGGTGATTTTGTTAAAGTGACATAAATTACAAACAAATGATGAGAACAGACTGACCTACTTTTGAAATATTTTGAACACTTGTTAGAAAAGATGAAACATCCAAAAAATTTAAACGTCACCAATGCATATGGGACACTGTCCCACGATGGAGTTCTCACTAAATGGAGTTCTGACTTCCCAAACGATCTTATGCACTGACATCATGCAACGACACTTTGGAGGCAAAAGAATTAAAACCCTGCTCACACAACACAGACTTCACATTCTCAGAATTGGGCGCATGTCCTATTGGTTCACAAATCAGCTGTTTGCATTTGTTTGTGTAAGTTGCAATGATATGCGCTTGCCCCCCAAACAAGGGAGAATTTTCTGCCCGATGACATCATAGGCATAAGGTCTATTCTGTCTTAAGTGGAACCACCTTTTACCAAGGTTACCTACATAATAAATGTTCTGCCCAAAGGCATGATACCATATCAATCTGTTATCAACTTCGTTTCATTCCTTCCTAGTGTCAGTGTTATTTTTAGAGCAGGAAGACGGCTACTAACTTGGAGTAACACCCCAGACTGTATGTAACAGTGTATGTAGTATAAGAGCCTCCGACTGTATATGGCCTAACTAACTTACTGTATATGGAACCAGGGTTAGCGCCAGCTCAAAAATTTAAGGGGGGAATTCCCCCCTGGTCTACAATTTTAAGGGGGATCTGTGAATTTGGGGGGGGGGTTCTAGCGTAGAAAAAAATTGATACATACCTGCCAGGGCACAAACCAAAAGTGGTATAAACATATCCCACCCCACCTCTTCCTACATTACCCATCCCCACCTGAGACCTCATCCTTCATTACCCACCCCCACCTCATCCTACATTTCCAAGGTGGCCAGAGGTTGGCCTTTTTCACTGTGACAATTTATAAGTTAACAAGACACCATCACAACCAGGCCTAGGCTATCAGCACTTGCAGTCATTGATTCTGAAGGAAAGCTCATGTCTTCTGCACTGATTATTGCAGAGACAAGGCTTCGAGTGCACTTTCATTCCAAATACTGCACTTAAATTCCCTTAGTCCAGACTACAGTGTGTGTAAATTCACCAAATAAACCTGTATTGGCTACAGCTAAAAAAAATTATACACACACTTTTCATGCAACTCAACTCTTTTTTTATGGTCAATGACAAGGTTTCGTTAATTTAGCATGCCTCTAAAATTGTGAGATTGTGGTCCCAAAAGTTCAAGCCTGCGATTGTTTAAATCGTTTCAAATGAAAATGCCACTGTTGTACACACTATACAGACCTGTGTAAGACTGCAGTCTTAGTACAGTAGCAAACCCCATCGTTAAATTGACAGGTATTCAGAATTGTAAAGTTGGCATTCATTTCACAAAATATGTATTAAGCATGTGTAAAATACTTTAACTAAGCCCTTAACAACATTTTCAAGAACATTACTTGCTAATTTTGACGTACGATACTTTTTTCTTTAGAGCTGCTGGCACCATGCAGCTCACACACCATCCTAATGCAATGTATATATGGATACCTGCACCAACCTAGCCTAACGTTAGTCTTAAGTCAACTTGAAAGCAGCAACAACCAAACTACGCTGTACATGGAGAGTTTGTGTTGTACCAAAACTGTACAAGCTCTCAGAGCACAACGTATAACTATTGTATAAAGAAACCGTCGGCGCACACAAAAAAAGTTCATGGAATTTTCGTATGGAAAGTACATCCACACATGGTTTAGTCAGTGCATTACTGCATTGACTTAGTGTGTGCAGTTTGTGAGCAGAAATTATTCTTAACGCGAGGCAGAAAGTAATTTGCAAAATGGGTCCACACCAAAATCTGTGCGGGAATTCCCCCTCAACAAGTTTTCTTTGTGCGGGAACTGACAACCTCTGTGCACGTTTCCCACAATCCTGCGCCAATCGCCAACCCTGTATGGAACCGACAATGTAGCATCTCACTGTATATGTCTGGCAGTACACTATCACTGCAGTTATTTATTTCGTGCATACAACTGCAAGTCTTTGGATTGAACTATTGGTATCTGACCATGACTGGTACCACAGACTGCAATTCTGCAGGTCTAGATATTCCATAAGAGTAAGAATCTCCACGGTGGCTACTAGTTTCATCCCCAAAGGAAGGTTACATGTCCCAGGGAGACTCTGACTGACAAAAGTTTGGGTATAGAAAGCAATTGATGGTGCAGGGGGAGGGAAGTTCTTGAGTGATGAAAGCAATAAAAGAGGAAGTCAGAACTCCAACTATTTGCAACTACCTGGTTCCACTTTGTTGTGCAAGACGTCCACATGATCATACATTTGTCAAAGAACATTCATTATATTAATAATGATGTTGTGAATAAATGTATGATTGTATGCACAGGAATTATGGATTAAGTGCAAAAGACATGCTAAGGTAATGAAGCAAATATATGATACGGGAAAACTTCTAAAAGTACAAAATTATAGGCTAACACTTGTGTAAATGAATTTATGTTGTAAAACACTGGAAATGAGTTAATATAAATCCACCTCTTGTTCTGCACAATTGTAGACCAAAGCAAGGTACCTACCTCCAATTCATACTTGCTGCTGTCAAAGGAATCATCTCGGAAGTAATATTCTTCTATACTGGCAATCACCTTAAACAAGACAATAAAGTAGGACACCATGTGGGTACACATTTGTAACAAACAGGTACAGCACCTTTGAAAATTCCTTGATGCCATTCTACTCTTCTTGCTGTGAAAGTATGCTTGGTAAACCAAGTCAGAAGCTTCCAGAGATGTGGCAAATATTTTGCACAAATTTGTATCAACTTAAGATTCAAGAGAAAAGAAAAAGGCTGTGTTTTACTGAGTTCAATTTGACCACACAGGAAAACTTAACATAAACTTTCATCTATAAATACTTCTTCCATTTTTAGTTTCTGTAAGCAGATGAAGTAACTCAACAAAACATTGTCAGTCATGCTATCAATCTGACCTTACCTCAGCTTCTGTTGTGGGATCATTTGGAAATTCCCTCTCATCCTAAAACAAACCAAAAAACTGTCAAGAGTTATAATTTTGTGAATAATTACACAGGCACTTGCCTGTAGTGTAGAGCAACATGATAAAAAAATTAGTTAGGTAGTATGTTTTACTAGAATAGGAAGACAGTAACACTCTTAACAAATCTTCCTGCAATTCAGTTGAAGTTTTTTTTTCCCCCTTTCTTCTCTAAAATACATGCAAACCTCCTTTACATTCATTCATAGTAGAAACATTAATAATTATAATAATAATAATAATTGGAATTTATAGAGCCCAAAATGCTGGAGCCTCTAAGTGCTGATAAAGGAAAGACATACACAGGAATAGAAAAGAACAAAAAAGTGAGAATCAATTATAGCAATACTGAACAAATACAGTTTTTAGGTGAGATTTGAAAATGCTAATACTTTCAGCTTGGCAGATATTGAAAGGAATACTGTTCCATAGTGTGACGGAGGCAGGGTAGAAGGATCTACGACCAAAATGAATTGAATTGATATTGTCCAGAATTGTGAGAAGAGAGGTTTGATGATCTTAATGTTCTAGCTGTAGTAAACGGATGAGTAAGTTCCGATAAGTAGAGGGGCGATAATCCATGAATAGCTTTGTAGGTGAGGAGGAGAATCTTGTAGGTAATACGCCACTTAATGGGAAGCCAATGTTAATCTTGTAAGGTGGATGAAATATGATGTGAGTGAGGGACACAGGATATCAGACGAGCTGCTGTGTTCTGAACATGTTGTAGTTCAGAGAAAATTTTATCTGGTAATCCATATAAAAGTGAGTTGCAAGAATCCAATCTGGGGGTAATGAAGTCATAAACAAGCAAAGTAGTAGTGTCAGTGTCACAGAAATGTCGAATTTGCCTGACCTTTTTAATGGATAAGAAAGCTGTGTTGCAAACAAGATCAATGTGGCCACTTAAATTCATAGGAGAATCCATGTAGAAGCCATGATTCTTTGCAACATGGGATGGTTCAATTGAAGACGGACAAATGTTTAGCATAGGGGGAGTTATTTCCTTCATAAATTGGGAGCAAAAGTAGAGTATTTTGGTTTTGGAGTCATTTAGCGCTAGCCTGTTTGATACTGTCCATGATTTAATGTCTTGACTACAGGCTTCAATTTTGAAATGGCAGACTGGAGATCAGAAGAATCAAACGTAACAAACAGTATAACTAAGTACCATCGGCATAGACAGCACAAGAAACACCATGAGCCTCGATGAGGTCTTGAAACAGGGCCGAAAACATGATGAACTCTAATGGACCAGCTACCGAATCTTGTGGGACACAGCACTAAAGAGGCTGAGAGTCTGATTATACATTGTTAATGAGAACAGATTGTTTTCGGTGTCTAAGGTGAAATGAAAACCAATTTCAAGCTATGCCGCAGATTCCATAGCGAGAAGATAAATGGTTGAGGAGGTGGTTGTGATCGATTGTGTCAAAGGCAGCCCGAGATATCTAACAGAACTAATATTGCTTCTTTGTGATGATCAAGGGCAAGTAAAATATCATTTTGCACATCAATCTGTCATCATCATTCTGTCCCGACCAAAACAAAAAAAAGAAATCACACACTCACACACTGAAAATGGAAGATGGTAACTCCATGGCCTCTCTAAGTAACAAATTTTAATACAGGTGCCAAAGCTTTATACAGGTTTAATCTGAGCATGGAGTTACAACCTCAGGGTGATCTTAACATTAAGTTTCCTTTCAGTCCTTGCTTTGAAAAGAACAAATAAAATCTTTGGTTTTCCTCTAGTTCAATACTTCTCACAAATTTTTATCATTTTACTTCATGTTACTCACCCCATCATTATGCCAGCAGGGTGCATCCGAGATGGTCCAAATTCTTACCAGAACCCTTTCTTGCTCTTGGCAAAACAATTTTCAAAAATTTTCAGGGTTTTGAAAATTTCAAGGGGAGGACACTCAGGCATGACCACCTCTGAAAATAATCATCAACCCCCCCCCCCGGCAAAACATTCTGCACAGGTGTACATCTTAAAGAAATCTCTTTAACAAAGACCATGATGAAAAGACGATAAAAAATTTAGTGAATGTAAAATATCATACCTTAGTCTTTGCCACAACTTCAACAGGAGTTGATGGGGGTGAAGGAATAGAAGGTGTATCAGACACAGGACTGAGGTCTTCTTTGGCACCACTCGCCTGAATTTAAGGACAAAAAAGGTTAACTAGTTAGTCAAGAGGTGCCTAGATATCACCCCTTTCCCCCTTCCTGGGCAATTTCAGACATTTTCCAGACAAGTCATCACCATAACAACATATCACATAAGGATTACTACTGCTGGCCATGGGCCATTTCATCGCTCAAGGAAGGCGAGACAGCTAACTGTTGACTTTAGATTTAATGTCTCATAGTTCTACAAGATGGGCAATTCATCCCAGAAACTGTTAAACATTGCTTTAAACTAACCTGAAGTTGGTGCATACACATTTGATGGCAAAGAATTTCCGCTGTGTATTGTTTGATGAGTAAAAGACTCTGGTGCAAACTTCTAGCCTATTGGCCCTTGATTTGACAAATCCTCCGCCCAGCAGTTCAGGCAAGCAAAACATCACTCGGGCAAGTACACTGCCCAGGTAATACTGTAGCCTGCCAGGCAAGTACCCCAGCAAAGTCTCTTCCAGGATAGAGTTGACATGTTGTTAATTAGGGCCCTACTATTAATTAGGCACATTCTAACTGGACAAGTAGATATGCATGCAGTAAGCAGGTTTAGAGAACAGCTAGCCTGATGGATATTAATTTAAGAATTTGTCAAAGCCTGGGTTTGGCTTTAAAGTGGCTGCGAATTATAGAATCAGACAAGATAGACAAGTCCTACATATATTTTAGTACACCCTTCAAATACTCAGGACTATCTCCCTGTTATCTTCTTAAGGTTAAACCACGAAGCTTAACAGGAACAAGCAGTTGCTCAAATTTACTTTGACACATGGCCTTAATATAACACAGGCCTAGGCCTATCTCCTTTCATTTCTAATAGAAGAATTTTTCATAATGTTTCAGAACATACATGTTGCATTCTCAAGGTAAACAAAGAGGATATTTTGCATAAATTTAAATTTTAGTCACAATTGTTGCCACATGATTTAAGAGAGCCATTCATGAATAAGGTTACAAAGTTATACTAATTAAATTTAGGGTGACTGCATTTTCCCTGTAGGGTAAGTTCAATTTGAGTCTCTCCTCAGTCATGAGGTAAATTACACATTGCTTGGATAAACTTTGTTGCTCTCACCTGTATGTACTACTTCTAACTCATCTATTCTGTGTTCATTATGGTAAGGATGTCATCCACACTGGGAAGCCATCATATTGAATAGGTGGTTGTAATAAGTTAGTGTTATGAAACCAATAACAGTGTGAAGAAGAGCCTAACTTAGATTGGAAAAACCTGCCCACAGAAATCACTTCAATAGAAAAAGATTGGAGAATGACATATGATGGCTTAATGACAATTTGCTACCATACCCAAAAGTACATCAAAATCTTTCTCCTAATCAGAAACTGGTAAACAAAGCTTTACATCATCATGTTCAGACACGTAACTGTAAGAAATAAAGTTATGGGCTATGAGAACTCAGGAAGAGATTTCAGAATTTGCCAATCCTAAGGCCGAGAAAATGAAAGTCATAAAATCCCATCCGGATGATTTTGGAAAACACAAGGATTTTTTCATTATTCATTATTTTGCAATACTGGTAAAAATAGGCAAAACAATATCATGCTACACTAGACAAGGTGCTTATACTTACAGTCTATGTTGGGTAGGCTACTGTGTACATATTAATGTAGCCAGGCCCTATGCGATTTAAAATGAAAGGTACATTCACATTACTGAAACGATGTACACAGCTTGAAAATGGATTTGAACTGTGGTATTTAAGAGGCTAATACATGACAGCAGGGACGTTTTTATTTTTAGAAAGTATTTTATGCAAATTCTGATGAAATCAAGGTAAAATGTTTTGGCAGATAAATTTTTATAAATAATGTTTTTTTTTCAAATAATCAAAAATTTTTGGCGGCACCTTTCAACACATGCGGGTAGTGGACAGTATTTTATGACTCTCATTCCCATGGCCTAACATTAGATCTTTGCACTTCACATTTACCCAGTCTCCAGACATCCACCCAGGGAACTAACAAACTTTCAGGTTGGAAAGTTGTCTGAGGAGGAATTGATGTGATAGGGAATCTTCCAGAGGAACACTGTCTTCATGGGAATTGTCCCTGTGGAGTTGAAAATTAGGGATCGTCTAAAACCCGTGACGACTCCATGACGTAACGCACTTGACGAAGGTTAAAATCTGTGCTGATGCCATGACGTTAGTAATGCTTACTGCCTTAGAGGTTTCGAGGCACATCATTGGCCAAAATGCACGCTTGTATGTGGGCGTGCCTGTGTCAACTTCCCTTAGTGAGCTTTTTTTTGTTTTTGTTTTTGTTTTTGTGTCAAAAGGGTGCATTTGACATGTTGGAGAGAACATCTGTGCACATGTATGGACAGTCAGTAACACTAACAATTATATAAGGCCACGTTCAAATCTAAAAAAAAAGAAGCTATAGCCCTTCCTGTTAGCTGGAAACTCTGATCTTGTTGAACGTGCTTATATCTCTTGGTAGGAAAATTCTATGGTAAAGATTTATAGCTTGCAAATATGATCACGTCTGCCAAAAGATTTGCAGGTACAACCAGATTCACATAATTTTTTCTTGTTTCATAAAAATGAAAACTTTCTTAGAGTGGCCTTATTAGGTTTCATCAGCATAATTGGAAAGACTGTGACGTGATGCATGCATGCTTTGGTAAGGCAGTGACGCCGTGATAGTAAGATAGACCTAGGTTGTAATCTATGACAAAATCAAAAGCTACTTAGGCCTAGGCCTACAATTGGTTCATCGAGTTGACTCCCAGCCTAGCCTGTAGGCCACCTAAGGCTAAGAGTAAGGACTAAGATGTAAATTAATGTTGGAACACATAGCCTAGTCAGAGTAGGCCTATCTTTACATTACATGACGGTCTCTGTATTTTCCGTGACAAATTCATTCATCACGCTGTGACATCGTCACCGATATTAGAATAGCCTTCCCCGAAAATTATAAGAAAAACTGTCCAAGACAAGAGAGTTGCCTAGCCACTTAATCCTAACCTAGGCTAACCTCTTGACTGACTAAAACGTAACCCTTACCCCCACGAACCACCTAATAATATGGTCGGTTAACAAAAGGTCTACTGGCTGCGGTCATTTGTAACCTACTCGTAGGCCCTAGGCCTTGGCTACATATGTACATTCATTTCATGCTTACATTACAAATTACCTTTGGCTATGGACGGCCTAATTCAGTGTGGTGTGTACTGTAGAGCAGTTGGCGTAAAGGAAATAATGGCCTAGGCTAGGCCCTACAAGTACTATAATCGCTGGTCTTGGCCAGCGATCACGACGAATCTCATGGGTAATTGAAGCTTATTGAAATGAAAAACAGTTTACCTGTCTCGTGATCAAATCTTTGAACTTTTTCATCTTTAACGTCAAGCAAATTTGGAGGGGATTCCGAACGAAAACTGTTGCCGACCAGCAGAGTGCATACTGATATCTTCACAGTCCTTCCACATACCAAAATCTAATTTCCTGAAAGGAATAAAAATTTCCTTCAGTTCAGATTTCAAACCCTAAAGCAGGATAAACCATCCTCCTCTGTTTCAAACTCATCCCTGCTGCAGTGAGCTAGAGGCAGGGGTGGAGCCAGGACCAGCCCGACGGGGGAATCCCCGACGGGGGTAGTGGCCCGACAGCCCCGATGCCGTCGAGGGGTTGGTGAGGGGGATTTGAAAAAAAAAAAAACCTGCGTTCTATACCATGCAATGATTGAGGTCTAAAAAAAAAAATATGAGGTTTCTTTCCGAGATATATTTTGATGCGAACAGAAGAATCATTTTTGTTACTTCAAATGAAGTAAAACATATCTAAAATATGTTGAAAACGTTTAATCTTTGTCGGCGCGCCTCGCGCACCTCCCATTAGCAGTTACTTCATTATTACTTCAAAAAGGGCACTTCGGTGCAGTGATTGTTCGAAACCAGTAACGTGGCCAGGGGTGTCCACATCCATCTTGGAAAAATTGACAATAATTACAAAATAGGAGGCCTACAGTGTATCTGAATCGGTGAATTGCTTTACTGCTTTCGAACAATTATTGTACTTAATTCGGATGAAAAGAAACTGAAGAAAAGACAAATTGGAAAATCACAGTAGAGGGAAGAACTGTAGTGTTAAGGTGACCTGCATGTCTTTCTGTGTGTTTGTTCTTTTCATTTCTCTTACCAAAAATCGTCCCAAACTACCAAATGTTCGCCTTCGACTAACTTATCTACACACACTGGATAACCAAAACGGTGGGCGGCGGGTTTTCCCACATAGAAGAAAGATCAGTGAGGGTTAGGTAAGTAGAAAACCACTTAGGCCATGTTGCACGGGCTTACGAATTTTGAGGGAAGTACAGTAGCCTATGCCTCTAATTGGTAGAAGAAAATATAGGCCTGAAACGTTGCCTGCAGTGTTATTTGTCTCACGTGTTTTTCTAAATCATGAGATCTCGAAATTAACTAGCATTTACATAGGCTTACAAGGCTTGGCAAAAGCCATTTTCAAAGGTGTGGGACGCTCCGAGTGTCATGATGAAGTCCCTCTTCCCCACCCAAACATTCATTTCAAGGTTAATGTTCACCACCGAATCTGGCATGCCGTGAGTTTATTATCTACTCTGATGATAGCCCATCTTTCTGGTAAGAATTCTTTGGCTAATTGTGACTACCTAAAGGTCTGTGCTAATTCCCGTGTTCGAGGCCATTGTAAGAAATTGGTGAAATGTTTCTCT
>WURT03179064.1:0-10294 GCA_009936505.3 Holothuria glaberrima | reverse complement strand
ATATACATATACATATACATATACATATACATATATATTTATATACAGGTGAACTGTTTTACGATTTCACATGGAGAGATGCAAGCACTAGTTGCAGTATAAAGAGACTTTATTTGCTAGCTCTACAGATTTCAATAAAAAAGACATTGTACAGTACACAAAGGGACTCATTCCGACAAAGAGATATGTACCAGAAAGAAATGTAGTAAATGACCATTAAGGACAAGGAATAAACATTAAACAAATGTTCACATGCTTCTCTCATTATTCTACTATTAAATCAAAGCTTTAACTTGAAAGTATTTGTATATAACACTTATAAATGGTGCACACCAGCATGAATGCATGCACAGTCAGTTCTAACCCTTACAAAAAAATGTGTGGCAATTAGTTCCAAATCCTCAGGTTATCACATGTTTCTTCCATGGGTTATCTCAGGTTTTGGCATGAAAACCCTTGTTTCCCCTTGACATTGACACAGGTTGGCCAGTTGCAACACTTTGCCACAGGTTTGATGCAGGTTTGCCACAGATTTTCATAGGTTTTACATGCAAAAGGTGTGGCAATTAAAACCAATGTGAACAAAGAATTCTGAGACACAACCTGTGGCTTGAAATTAAAAGGCGGAAAAGATGTGTCAATCTGTGTCACACTTGTGTCCAGAGGGTTCCAAAAACATAGGTTTGCCACCCAAGAACACATGTGATTTCTTTTGTTTTTTCACGTGTGATCACGCGTGGTTACAGACACAGATGGACACACCTTTTTTTTCCCATGCAGATGTACAAAGTCCTCAATGGGTCAGGGGGCTTGGCCCAGCTGAGCCGGACAGTACAGTAGCATGTGCATATGGTCTACAGTAGCTCAACGTTGCCTGGGATTTGACCTATTGTAGTTCCTCCCAATGCATTGTCCCTCTTTATGAGGAGTCTTGGGGAGAAACTGTTTTACAGTATACCTAGAATCTTGAGGGAATGTATTTTCTTCTTAATACAAGTAAAAAAAAATTAAACAAAGGGTTTATAGAGTATACAACTCATCATTGATGATTTATCAACTTGCTTGACCATTGTGTACAATACAAGTCCCTTGGAACATGTACAGGAAGACTTTGAAAAACACTGTGACTCTCTTAACAGTACAAGCTTGATAGGTAAAACATGAGATGATCAACGAAACACACGATGCAGTGACATCTGTGAGACACCTCTACTGGAATAAAAGTATTTATAATTAGCCATGTTATTACTGCTAAGTGACAAATGATGCTACCTAATTTCCTTATGATAGCATATAGTACCCTTCCACCCTCCCCCCGCCCCTTCCACCCACCATTCTAATTCATGTATATACTCACTTGACACTATTTCTATTACTCTAAAATCTTAATTGTTAAGTGGTTGTTTGTAGGAAGACAGCCAAAATCTGCAGATTTTGTCTGTATTTTATAAGCCAATAGGAGCCTGTAAAAAGGCTTATGAAACTAAAACTTAATAATGAGACAGATGATTATTAGTTGCCCAAAAATATTAAAATTGGGCAATAATCTTTGATGTCATTGTGGCAACAAAGATTATACTTATAGTATTCCTCCATCCTACAGTATATTGCATGTAGTTGAATTACTAAGCGTAGACTCCAAGCAATATAAAACCTTACAGATATAAGATTGGCTTTGACATTACTAAAGTTACCAGCCGACCACATCATTTACAAATCTACCAACGAATAGTAAACATCTTTCTTCCCAATATATTAAAGCAAAATGATAGCCATTTCTAACCTTTGCTAATTCTCTCACAAATGTTATAGCATAAATACCAACCTGTTCCTGTGCCATGCTGCTGTACATTTAAAGAATCCATTAACCCATTCTTAAGTTTTGTTTTTTTTGCCTGCTGGCTCTGTAAATTAGCTTATTACATACAGTATGGCTGAACTGTGAGCAAGCAATGTAAGCAAGTACTATTGAGTTTGAATTAATTAAAAACTAGAACATGTGCTATACTGTGTAATAGTGACTCGCACTATATGGAGCATACATGGGTTGCTGATAACTAGTACAAATAGAGCTTTATACACTCTATTGGGCGATGTAATTCTGTATTTAAATTATGTAGGACCCATGCTAGAAAACCTCTGTATAATTTGAAGTTTGCATGGAAACACAAGCAAAAGCCAGAATGTTGCCTGTTATGTTCTGAACTGAGTAACAAGAGCTTACACTATAAAATCATTGTATTTCTACAATTACATGACATTAATTCATTTCATTTCAACTTTAAATTTTGACTGAAAGCCAGAAAAAATATCTGAAAGTACTGTAATCTAAATGACTACAAAATTCTGCAGGAATACTGTAAGAAAGCTTGATGGAAATGCATGCATTTGTCCTGATCTGAATTAGCAACCCCCAGCCTCCTGGCATCCAGTGACATGGTTGGAATGTGAGTTAGCCCTGATGACCAAAACAAGAACTCCTAAAATGGTGTTGACAGAGGCAAGCATATATTGGAAAAGAAAATAGTCTCTACATTCTTGTTAATAGCACACTGTACAAAAGTTACTCACACCCAAAATTCCTAAAATGGAACCTAAAATGAGATTTAAATCAGGGCTAAGTTTTTCTTCAAAACAGCAGCAGACACTACAGTATCTGAAGTGTTTCAGACCCTGCACCCCCTCTCTCCCCACACCTCTGTATCCCCCCCCCAGCTCCATCCAAACAAATACAGTACACCCATTTAAAATTATGTATTTTTTTTTAATCATGCCAAAATGTTTTTGATTAAACCTATTTTGTGAACTCATGGGAGGTAATTCCTCGGTTAATGTTTCATATATTTACCAGCTATAAATTACAAAACATCATGAGATGTGCTTAAAAGGGAAATAAGAGAAGATTTGTAAGATTTAGCTGGTTTCCAAAACAAGATAACTGTATTTGGGGCAACTGCTTTATATTTAATACCACTTACAGACATCTTGCATTGTATCTAGTTACTGTACAAAGCTCCTAATGTTTATCCTAATCAATCACCTCATGTGAAGTATTAAGGTTGATTTATTAAGGTTGATTTATCGCACATGAAAATGTATACAAGAGTACTATACACTGATTTCTCGATAATGGCTCTTACTGTATGTAGCTCTACCATACACAACAAACACTACCAGAAATTGCTTCAAATTTCCATAAAATGCAAAACTAATGAAAGAAGACTCGGTCCATAACATTCCTTTGCCCATAATATAAAGTTTACTTACCATTTTGAGCTATTTTCCTTCATCTGAACCCTCAAAAGGACTTAATACTACAACACAGAACTTTCAAAATCAGCATCCAATGTATACTGTTCATATTTTCTGCGAAGCAGCCCAAAATCCAGTAATAAAATGCTTGATACAAAGATGGCCTAATTTATCCAACTTGAAATACCATGTTTATCCAGCAACCAAACAGAATTTATACTGGTAGTTATTTCCATACAGCAATTCTATATTGTATATACTGCACAGGCTGTCTTTAACAGGAAGTAGTTCGTTTCTTCATTCATTTGTTTATTGGCCTCCATCTAGTGAACTCCATGCCCAAAGTACAAGTTAAGACATGCATATAAAAGTACACTTAATTAAAGGGGAAATGCAGTGTTAGTATTAAAGGAATCATTTCACAGAAAAATTATCTGCGAAGAATATTAAGCATTCTGGTAAAACATTTATTTTTAATGGTTTTGTGGTAAGCCTTTTCAGACAACAGCTGATGAAGGGAATACTGCAAATTTGTTAGGCATCATGTCAAAATAGCCAAGTTGCAGCTTCCTCAGCCATGCTGCAGCAGCTGCCACAATGCTTTGTTACAACACACATTACAGTAGTAGTATTAAGTTAATATATACTGCTATTGTACAGTAATTTCCATAGCAACAAGCATGGCTGCAATTCCTGCAGCTTGGCTGAGGCAGCTGCAGCCTGAAGTTTGATTGACATCATACCTTGCCAAAGCAAACTTGAAGCAGCCACAAGTGATGTAATCTCCTCACACTGATGAACAATGTTTTGTTTTCTTTGTTATTTCATTTGGTACATAGAGATTCTGTTTATCCATATGAAATGTAAAGGTTACAAAATACCTTTGCCTTTCATGCATGCATTCATGTTTTTAAAACACAAGATATCAGAGAAGAAAATCAAAAAACATTTAACAAAACATTTAAAGTGTTAATTAACATATATCACCTAGCTTGCTTTCAGCTCATTTTGAGTTTAAAATGTAATACCCCCATATGCTCATTTGTGAGAACAACACAGGAACTGAATATGTACTTTACAATGATGCCTATACTTAAGTTCCTTTTTACAAATCAAAACTAAGGTTTTGCATATAAAAGTCTTCTTTCAATGACATCAGTTCTGATAGTACTTATGGACATGAGTTCAGATTTCCCTACTCAGTTCAACTAAACAGCCATGAATTTTGTGGAAACAGCCTAAAATATATGTAAATGGCAAATTCAAGCTACAGTACCATGTCAGGTGAAATACCAGTTCTATCTTTTTGATTAAAATGGAGCTTGCCACATTTGGATTCTAATAGCCTACTTGAAGAGAAGTATGTACGTAGAATGTCAGTTCCAGCAGGAAAGGTGCAGATTACATATGCCTGTGTTACCTGTACTTTACTCTTATCAAAGCTTGACATAAAGTAGCCTCAAATGGGGGGTACCATGATCAGTGATGTGGCGAAGTGGATAAAAGCGGTGGCACTTGAAGCAATGAAGCTTAGCAACCTCGAGGTTCAGGGTTTGATCCCAGGCCAGGTCAAAGTAAGGTGAGTTTTTATCCAAGAGCAATGTTTCACTTCCATCTGAACTGGACTTTGAAAAGACACCAAATTTGATCTACACATAAGTTGTTGAGTTTGCTAACCTCTGGATTTGAAGTTGTAATTTATCAGGCCTTGAATTTTAGATTTTCCAGGTGTGCTACAAATTACACTCCTCAGGAAATTAAGGAGTACACACTGTTTTATTAAACTTAAACAGATTTACCTTAGTTCCCATTCTTTATCCAGATGTGCAAAAAATAGCACTTCTCACAGTGATTTAAGGCGAGTAATGATATGCGGTCGCACTTGCATGCCTCAAAATTCAAGGCCTGACTTATCAGCCATAGCCTTCTTCCAAATTTGTGGTCACTTGGTATTGTAAAACTATCCATCAAGGGCTAAATTATCAGCAAACAGAAACATTTACATCATGGACATGACAGATTTTTATCATTTGTACCCTCCATTATGTCCAGCCCAGCATTATGTGACCTAATCCTGACAGTAGACTGAAATTTGCCATGTAACTGTAATAATTTCTACTGCAAGCCTTAGCTGGGGGCTTAAAAGCCATGCCATTTGTAAAGTGCTAACACACTACACCCTGGGCAGGTATTTAACCAAAATATTGTACTAGGTATGCATTACAGTACTGCATACCATTCATAATAAACACAGTCTAGAGTATTTATCTTTAGCAAACAAGAACCTTGAACTACACAATTTGAGAGAGTGAATCGAACTTTTTGTTAAGGTCATTTTATTATCAGCTACAGATATATGCTGTTAAAGTGTAGATCATGCAGATTGTTTTAATGTACAGTGTTTATTTATACGATGTAAGTATTTTATAAACTATGTACTGATACAAAAAGACTGTATGAAGAGGGTACAAGTATGCTACATATTATTCCAACCGTTGTGCAACATTTCACCATCTGTTTTCTGAATTAATTCTATGGAAGACTGTCACACAAATGTGGTTTACAGTACCATAAAATTTAGTTTCAGACAAACTGGTTCTCTTTCTTAAAACAAAACATAACAAAAATAGTATAGTATATCCACTCTCTTGCATGCCCCTCCCCCCCCCCCCCCCCACAGGCTTTGCCAGTGCAGCTGGGGCTTAAAACCCCAACCTCACAATTTCAGAGTTCTTGCTCCAAGTATAAAGTGGGGATTACATATGAAAATGGGAGGTTGTGAGGGGCATATAAAATAACTGAAAACCATCTGTACACCTGGACAAAACACAAGATTACATGAAGAGATATAATAACTTCATACGAGTTCATACAGTAGGAGACTTTCAGACACTGATATAAGCCGTGATTGCTACAGTATTTCAGCTGGCACATAGAGACACTCCTATTAATCTTGTGGAATTCCAAGACTGTACTTTAAGGGTACTTTAATTTCTTCTTCCCTAGTAATCCAGGGATACAAGCATGACCAACTAGTACAGGTACCACTAAAATCTAATTCATGAACAGGCAAAGTATGCATGTACCATTCCAAAATGAAGCTCAGCATTTTCTTTTTTTTTATCACCCACAAAAAGCAACAAACATAATTTACATTCATTTCTCTTCAGAGTCTACTTGATGTTCCTCTAGAAGGCTTCCCTGGACACTAAAATAAAATGAAATGAAAATTATCATCACTTTGCGTAGCAGTAACATTCCTCCAGATAATACACTTTCAAAGAAAGCAAATACCAAGATAATTTCATTTGTAAAAAATACTTTAACTGAAAAAAAAAAATTCCTTGGATGCTGTTATCTTCTCGTACTGATGTGAGTTTTAAATCTTTGCTTAGTGTTCACAGAGAGGATTAGTGTATAGCAGAAAGGTCATAAGGAATCAAGCAAGACAGCCTTTGAATCTTACCTATCATGGGCAAACGTGCCAGGCACTGGGATAGCTGGACAAAACCCATTTCTCAGGAGGACTTTTTGGCAAAAGTCAGGCAATTTAATTAGGTAAAACTGACTTTTCTCTCACAAAAATTAAGTCCATCACAAAAGATAAAATTACTCGACCCACAAAAAAAAGAAATTCCATATGAAAAAAAAAAGAAAAAATTCCATATGCCTGTCCCACTTTTCTTCCTAATTTACAGTACCCACAAGTGGAAAATTCAAGTTGTTTCTACAAAGAGGATCAAAATAGTGTCATAGCAAAATATTTGCAATTTTCAACCTTGACGCTTAATTGGGACATTGCCTAACACAATCCTAAGGCATCATGTCAAAACAGCCAAGCTGCAGCTCCTTCAGTCATGCTGCAGGAGCTGCTGAAATACCTTGTTGATACACACACACATAACAATAGTGTATTATTAAGTTAATCCTGCTATTGTTATTTGCATAGCATCACAGCATAGCTGCAGCCCTTGCAGCTTAGCTGAGGCTGCTGCAGCCGCCTGAGGTTATGACATGGTGCCTACAGTAAGTACCATAAAAGTGTACAGTCACAGAGGAAGTGACCTGCTGGAAATATGCACTTGGCATCCAACCATAACAGTAGAATTCCCTCTCATGTCAGAACTTGAACCCTGTTTGTAACCAGGCACTTGTTAATTTTTCTCAAGAATACCCATTTTGACAGCAATTTTAAACAAACTTACTTTTCAGAGGCTGTTGGATAACATTATTAAAGACTTTAAGAAGAAGAAACTGCCTCTAAATGTGTATTCTACAAAGTGAAAAGTAAGCACATTTTCATGATCATCTGTATGAAATGACCTGATTCAAGTACTATCGAGGCCTTGACAATAACTCACTCAAATTCAGTTACTATCAAGGCCTTGAAAATGACCCTATCAAATGCAAACACTATCAAGGCTTTGAAAATGATCCAATAAAATTCACACCCGTCTAAGGCCTTTAAAATGACAACATCAAAATTTAAGCATGGCAAAGGTACTGTAATGAAAATGAGGACAATCAAGTTTAAGTACTATCAAGGCCTTAAAAATGACCCAATCAAATTCAAACATTATCACAGCCTTGAAAATAACACAATCAAATTGATTCACTACCAAGGCTTTGAAAATGAACCAATCATATTCACTTATATTATCAAAGCCTTGAAAATAACCTAAATTAAAATATCAAATCCTTGAAAACGATCCAATCAAATTGAATGCCTACTGTACCAAGACCTTGCATGATCCAATTAAATTTAATCACTCCCAGGCCTTGAAAATGGCCCAATCATGTTAAAGCATTATGAAAGCCTTGAAAATGTCCCAATCAAATTTAATTACAATAAAAAACTTAAAAATGACCCAATCAAATTCAACCAGGCAAAATTTGTAAGGCTGTGTACAAATCTCGTACTATACAAATGCTGTGCCTCCATGTACAGTAAACCACATTAGTAACAATGGCAAATCATTTTGGCGAAAGGATTGAAGAGTTGTTCATCAAAAAGCTAGGAGTTTTCCATAACTGAAACTTTTGTGTCTTCTTACCATTTCGGCTCTCTGTTCCGGGGATCACAAACCGCAACCGAAATATCACAAGCAATCCTTTTACAAAGCATCCACTCTATGGCAAAGTTCTAGATACAGTATAATAATGGCACTGGAGTTGACGTATAAAGTATCACGAACTTTTATAAATATAAATGCAAGCAACCTTTGGAATTTAAACTAATGCCAAT
Organism: Holothuria glaberrima; assembly: GCA_009936505.3. Taxonomy (NCBI): domain Eukaryota; kingdom Metazoa; phylum Echinodermata; class Holothuroidea; order Aspidochirotida; family Holothuriidae; genus Holothuria; species Holothuria glaberrima. The sequence continues at coordinate 1,797 of WURT03179064.1, read as the reverse complement.
TGAATGTTGACTCTTGATTCTGCTAAAACAAATCTGTGAAGGTATTTAAATATTCCTAAATCAATATCCTGGCACTATGATCAGTTTACATTGACTGATGTTATTACTGACGAACCTAGTTTCCAATAATAAATGGCTTCCATCTAAAGTGACAGAGACTCAAATGTAATTTGCATAATTTTTTCAAGTCTCAAGGCAATGGGCCTTGATTGAATTCTGCAAATGACTTTCACTTGTAAATTTCCCACCTAATTCACTTCTTCACCAGGCAACAGTAAATAACGTATTCAGTTGTAAGGTTAGCACAAAATTAAATTACACACAAGCAGAAAGGCATAACAAAACAACAAAAAATTAATAATAAGGCAGACATATATTAATATTTGGCTGCATAAGAAATGTGGGGCCATGATAGCTTGACAATAGCAATGTGAACCAGTCGTCACGCAAAAAAGATGGGTGCGGCTATATGATCGTGTTGCTTTTTCTTGTTTCAGGATTTAAAATATTTCTAGGCAAGACAGAGAACATGGGCAAGTAAAATTAGTCACGTAATGCATGATGGTAACATTAATCAATTCCTTCCTATTGCATAAGACAAGTAACCTATTGCACTGTTTTGTTAACATTTCGCAGCTTGATAACTCTACCAAGTAGGAGCTTTATCCCTCCCTTACCCCTCCCCAAAAAGCATCCCCTTTCCTTGCTGAAAGTCAGGTGGTTCTGGCTATTCTTTTATGGGTATGGTTCATCTTATCAGTTGATTATTAACCCTTTTTTAATGTCTCTGAAATAAGAATTCTTCTAAATGTGTCAAAATATTAACTAAAGTAAGACCCCCCTTCTGAAGGCTCCTGTATACTGGAGGATATACAGTATAAGAAAGGGTTAAGCACTTACTAGTATAAATGTTTAACATACAGGGTTATCTCCAAACATAACTGGTGTAGGATAATCACATGGCAATAACATATTTTAGACCTATGCTTGTACTGTAATAATGTATGTAATATCAAATTCATGCAAAGATATCACTTCTGTACTTGAATGATTTGGCAGTGCACACACATACAATGTGCATGTTACCTGCCAGAAAGTACAAACCGTCAGTGAATTAGCCACCCTGAATTTGTGCAACAAATGATGCACAAACACAAAGGAACACCCCACAGAAATATAAAACCTGATTAGCAATTTCAAAGCAGGTGTGAATTTAAACAATGTACTGATACATGAAGACTGCATTGTGGATCACCTTGATTCAATAAATTGCAAAGAATCATTCAATTACAATTTGAACTTCTCACCTCATTAGCAAGGTAAATTTAGGTCAAATATTGTACCTGTTGCCATGAGAGTACCTCTCAAACTGAAAATTTTCTAAAGCGAGAGGGGATTATCCACCTCCCTCTACCGTCCATGGATGTCTCCCTCAGGCCATCCACTCAGAATGTTGCATTGGAGAATTGATCAGGCTAAATCATTGGTAATCATTACAACGAAACTGTTCCACTGGTTAATTCATCTATGGCAGTTAGGCCATACCTACCAACGAGAATGAGTCTAACCCCAGAAAGCCAACACTATACATGGCAGGCTACAGTATATTCAATAACTAAAGAGCAGACTAACAAATTCCACAGGTTTCTAGCATTGGACTGAAGGGAACTATAGTGATCATGTTTATTGCAAAAACACATAAAGAGCCAGTTTCTCACAATCAGTCATTAAACTTTGCCAAGGAACACAAATTCAGGCCTACAATCGGTTGCATATCCAGAGGGGGGAGTGTTGGGG
>WURT03179053.1:0-10294 GCA_009936505.3 Holothuria glaberrima | reverse complement strand
CATCATCATCATCATCATCATCATCATCATCATCATCATCATCATCATCATCATCATCATCATCATCATCAGTACGTAGCAGAGACCCACAGGGCATGAACGCAACGGAAAGAGAGAGAGAGGGAGCTTTAGCAAGATTTCAGACGACACCTGAAAGTGTTCAGGGTCTGTGAGTTAGCTTCCTCATCGGATAGCTTATTCCAATCAAGTATGGTCAACGGGAAAAAAGAAGACCTGTACTGAGGGGTTCTGCAATTAATATATTTAAGGGCTTTACTATTATTAGTGGTCTGGTTCTCAATTATGTTAAAATAGGTGGAATCTTTAAACTACTTAGGCTTGACCCTTCGTCTTGTAGGAATCGCCGTAAGGTAGTGATCACGTGGGACAGCAGGTAGCTGGTTATTCAAAATCCTCTACACATAACATAGCCTGTCAACTCTTCTTCATTTTCTTAGTGAGGGAAGTTCCAATTGCTTAAGGAGGTCAGTCACATCTCTAGATGTGTAATTACCACTTATGAATCTGGCAGCTCTGCGTTGGACTTTTTCCTGGCGGTCTATATCCCCTTGTTGGTAAGGGCCCCAAATGGAAGCAGCATACTCTAGGTTGCTTCGAAAAAGGGATATATATCCCAGTTTTTTTGCATTCCATCGGGCAACGTTTTTAGGTTTCTTTTTAAAAGCCCTAGCATAGCACCTGCTTTAGCGGGAATCTTATTAACATGCATTGACCATTTAAAGTCGTCTGAAATGGTGCCACCCAAATAAGGGCTGGTCTTAACTTGTTGAAGTATGCTATCTTTAATGGTATAGAAACAAGAAGAATTTGATCGGCTCCTTAATAGGTAGCATTTCTTTGGGTTAAAGATCATACCCCATGTGTTAGCCCATAAAGTTAAATTTTGCAGGTCTTGCTGCATGACAATATGGTCACTTTGGTTTTATTTTGTGCCTATAAAGAAGGCAATCATCAGCAAATAGTCTCATTTGGGAGGAGACGCAGTCAGGTAAGTCATTTATGTAGCACAAGAATAGAAGTGGCCCAATTCTGTCCTGTGGGACTCCTGACTCTACAGATGCATACTCCGAGGTTTCACCATTGACGACAACACGCATTTTGCGTTTGGTAAGGAATGATGTTATCCATTTCAATACATTTCTATCAATACCATAAGCTTGGAGTTTGTATAACAATTTATTATGTGGTACAGTGTCGAAGGCTTTGGAAAAATCCAGTATGATGATATCAGATTGTACATTTTTGTCGTACTGTTTAAATAAATCATCCATGGTGACCATCAATTGAGTCTCGCAAGAGAAACCTTTCGGAAAACCATGATTCAGGTGGGTAAGAATATTATTACGATCTAAGTGATCCAACAGGTGTTTGCAAATGATGTGCTCCAGCAATTTAGAGGGAACTGATGTGAGAGAAACTGGACGATAATTCTCAGCCAGGTGTACATTACCTTTTTTTTGTCGTTACACGTTTTCTTACGAGTCCATGCCACAGCCAAAATATCACAAAATAATGGTGATTACAAAGCATGGGCCAATTAAATGAAGGATTTGACATTTTGCATCTAAGTTACCTTACCTAAACAAATTTTTTTCAGGTGGAGGAGTTACCTCTCCATTTAGACAACATACCTTTCCTTTACAGTCAATGAAAAGAAAAAATACAATTGCAAAAGTTTTCCAATACATGATCGATTCAAAAAATTATTAAAGATAGCAACATTTTGCGTCTAAGCCATCTTAAATGAACAAAAATTTCTCAAACCCCTCCCCTAGGACATCACCTGCACAAGGTGACAAAGTAAGGATTCGCTCCCGGTTCAAACTACTCCCGATGCGAATATGCACATTTTACACCGGCTTTCTGGCCGGTGTATCTGGGTGGACGCACAGCATCATTTTCTATAGTGCCCCCCATTACCAACCCTCTGCGCGACGTCACTGTGCAGATTTGCCGAAAAGTGTCAATGCCGGCGTCAAACTCACCAAAGAGTCAAGATTTTTCTAAGTAACTTACCAATTTTTTTCTATTTCAATAAACTATTTCATGGCCATATCATCACATGAGTTCTGACAATAAAGGTTTTTTAGAAAACTTTAGAGCAGCTTGCAAGGCCTGGGAAGTGTCATTTCCGGCGATCTAGGAGGCCATTTTAGCTGGTTTTTTCTGGTACACTGCGCGCCAACCAATGGTAGCGCTCCGCTTAGATAGTAACAATGCGCCCTCCCATGAAATGGTCAAGCCCCCCCCCAGCGCCGCCTACCAAAATTGATCCTGGCCAGACGAGTAATGACCCTTAATGTCAGTATGTCCGCTAATTAAATTTTCTGAAGATGCTGTTTTTGTTGTATGTACAGTTTCATTGTACATATGTCCAATTAATTCGATATATGTCAGGTTTCTCGTTTCTCGTACTGTCATTGGACAAAGGTAGTTACCTGTTGATTTTAAATGTTCTGATTGGACAAAACTGACATATAGCTTCCCGTGCCATGTCACTCATGCTCTGTCTTCATTGTGTTGAATAGTACGACAGAAAGGGAGAATACAAAACGTATTTCATTAACGATTTCAGGGCAGAGAAAAAGGTCATTTCGGGGAAAATTTACGTCATTATTTTCTGCTAATTAGGAAAAATCCGGTAGGGCAAACACAATTTACTCCCGTTGTGAAACGATTCTCCATACACGTATAAATGCCTGCAGTGCTATAATTTAACAGTAGCATAGTGAGCATTAAAGTGAAGATGAAGGTAAGATGGGGCTCGCTCCCATTGCCTTACTCTCAGCAAAAGATTGTACTTATTTAAAGTGTTTACAGTTACTAGTGAGGTCATTTTGTCTTACTTTTTATAATTTATATTTCAAATACAATGCATTAGGCTCAGCAATTCAAAAGAGTTCCAATGTAGTGAGTTTTCAGCACGTTGCGCACGGGGCCATTACAGATTTAAGTTATCCTTTACTATAATTACATCTCGTTGGACAGCTTGAGTAATATTACTAATCCAAACACCCATGCAACAACTTACATCATCCATCCAGCCCCTCCTCCAACCCCACCCCACCCCGCTGTATCATCTAGTCGATCGACCATTTGTCCTACACTGTAAAAAAATTATGTAAATTAACAGAACAAAAATTAAACAAAAACCATAAAGAAAACGGAAAAAGTGCTGTCAATTTATTCCAAGACTTGGCAGCACCGTTTCTTCTTTATATTCCTTTATTTTTTGCTCTGTGATTCTACACTGAACAGTTTATAGACATTTTTACAGTGTAGGCTTTTAAAGCAAAAATGATAAAATTGTGGACAGTCAGAATTCAGCACAATTCATAGGGTCATATCCGAAAACGCGGCTGTCTTGGTGGTATAGACATTCAGACTCTCAGGCTTACAAACGTCGTTCAAAGAAAAACAATACGACTTGCTGCAGCTTCATTTGTCCTTTTAATGTTTGCGTCCATCATCAGCTTAAAGCTACAGCACGGAGGATGTTAGTCTATTACTAAGTACAAGTACTAAAGAAAAGAGAAAACAAGTTTGTGGACAATACAGTGATGCGTAGTCTGAGAAATGATAACGGATGAGAGAATCAGAATAAAAGAAGTATAGGTACAATTAATATAAACAGAATGAAAGAAATTGTGATGTGGTTCTTCTAGTAACCATCAAATGCCATTTGAAAATAATTGAAGGGGTCAATATAATGACCACAATTTTGTGCCTTCAGTTTTGTGTATAAACTAGCAGTTTCAGGGCTTCGTTTCTCAGATCCCCGAACTTTCCCCAAGGCAGGTCCAGGGTCTTGTACACGCCACGGATGTTGTAATGTACTAATTTTGACATGTATGTACACCCTAAAGCATATTTATGAATAGTTTACTTCGGCAAAGAAACAAAGTAACTCGGGCACACGCTTGGTGACGTATACGCTTGTATGTAAAAGGATAACACCTGTTAAATAGAATATTATACCTTATTTCTGTAAAATTACCCGAGCTTACTTACACAAGTAATATCCTACTGTCTTTTACATGTAAATTTGAATGTTCATAAGTTCTCACATTCTATGCATTTACTTAATCATAAATGTTGTTATCGGTCTACGGAGAGCTAGAATGAATAGTTCCACTAAAATTTGTAAAAAAAATTGTAATTTACTCACTTAAATATGAATTTTCATTTTCATATGGCTAACGATGAACTGTTACTTTTCCTCTCGTGAAAATTTGTTGACAGTGATTTTCGAAAATACAGCTGTAAAATAACTCTTTGATTTACACGTTGGGTTCGATATATTTAATTCTAGGAAACTATAAGTAAGTGAAGGGAAAAGAAGTTTTGATGTATTCAGCATGTACTGCTTGGTCGATACGACGGAGCGTAGATCAAACTTGAATGGTTGTTGTTCAATTTCTTGTCCATGAAGATTCCATATTGATAATATACAATTTATGTAGGTATATTATAATAGGAATTAAACTACATTCCTTTCATACCTTAAAAATTTTATTCCCTGTAATTTTTCAAAGCTGCAACTAAAAATTTAGAGAAGAAAACTGTTTCAAAAGTGGACTAGTATATCTCGGTTTCTCTGTCTTCACCCTTCCCCCAAGCCTTCCAGGAACTATCAGCATATATTCAAACAGAAATAGTAGTGAAGGCTTCACATAAGTAAGTTCAACTTCTCTCAAAGGTTGTCAATAAGTTAAACAGTCCGCCTATTTTTAACAAATAAATTAAAAAGTTTGCGGGGTAGATATCTAGAAAATTCCCTGCTTCAACACAAAAATGTTCTTCTGCGACTACATTCAGAAGAATCTGGTGATAACTCATTACTTTTGGCTGAATTGTTCTAGGAGGTTCGGGCTTTGACTGCAGGGCATATTGTGGGGCTTTAAGCATCTTTTGCCCCTTAACTTGTTTAGCACTATGTATCTTTCAAAACGAGATAAGAGATCGATATTTTTTAGTTAAAGTGTACTTTCTCGTAAAGTAATAGTTAAATTAAATTTGTTTGAAATACGAGAAATTATAAAATAAATAAAATGTTGTCCACATACACTTGAAGATGTTTTTTTAAAAAAATATGTTGCCCTTGCGGTTTGTTTCCATGGAAACTTCAAACATTCAGACTACATAAGTATTTTGCCTTTCAATGTACCGTGGGTTTCCATAGACACGTCAGACACGCAGACTACATGTACACTGTGGCTTTATTACGTTAGAAACGAAATCTTAAAAAGCAGTATAAATTAATACGAAAACATCTGCACCAACGGCATACGTAATTACCCTTTGAATATTCATCATATACCTTAAATATTTTAATCTCTAAAGAATAAAAACTTTTAAGCAACAACAAGGAGCATAGTATAAAGACAAAATACACATCAAAAATAGCATCTCATTAAATTCTTGAAAAGCGTTATTTCTTTCTAACATAACTTGACTGTTTATTGCATTTTTCAAAGATAAAACCTTTGACAAACCTCACTGAAGAGTTCATGAAAACAAATTTATTTTGTCATGTTCCGGAGATCAGAAACCTGCACCATTTTCGAACACAACGGTAAAATGGGTCAGACCAACAGTCTGTGCCTCCCATCGTAAACAAACTCCGTTGAGTACTGTATTTGACCCGGACTACAAATATTACACAAGTTGATGTCTACAAAACCAAAGTATTTGAAACAATTTTTTAAAATTATTTTTAAGGCGATTCTGAATGATAGGTAAGTCCGTTTTCCTTTTAGTATAATAAACTATGCAGGAAAACCTAATATACAAATAAAACAGCAGGTTATTAATTCACGTTACAACCGAAGTAAAACGACCCCTCACTCTTTTATTTACCCTCTTTTCCCATCAGACCCCTCCTCCTCCTTCTTCTTCCGGTGGTATAAGCGAATCACGAAGTCGTTGGAACCTCTCGTCTGATAGACACCGTTTGGTGACGTCACCAAAATAATTTTTACTTTTTCTTAGGTCCTCATTTTCGAAGTAAGATGTGGTATTCTTTCTGTCTGTCTTTGAAATCAGGGGAAAATTTACAAACTCGACAGATTTCCTTGACAGAAGTTGATGAGCCGAGAGTGATTTAGCCTTCGATGATTTCTCAAGTTCACGTCTTGGTAAACACCCACTTAATTTGTTTTGAAGAGAAGACGTTTCCGTATGCCCAAAAGATCGACCGTATGCAGGTTCTGACTTAGGTCGAAGTCGACTCCGCTCTTTATGCAATCTTCTTAAAGCAATTGCAGCTCGAGCTTTGGCATTATGGTCCATAATTTCTGCCTTTTTCTGAGCTATATTTTCCGTTACTCGTTTTTCTTCTTCTGTTAATTTTATCAGGTTAAGTTCCAGACGTCTTTGTTCTGTCACGTTATCATATAGCAAGACTTTCTTTAAACTGTTTTGCGCTCGTCGTTTTGAAGGTTCTATCAATCCTAGTTTTTTAACCAAATCCTGATCACACCAGTCCGCAAAATCAGGATTCTTCAAGAAAGGGTTACGATCGTCTCTCCTAGTTGTATCCACGTTTCCACAATCAATGTACTTTCGTGGAATCGGGAACAAATCATCCCGTAAGGAATCACTTAGTTCCGTTGTACGTACTGCTGCACGTCCTAATCTATGTGCGTATGACACTGATGGCTCACTCAAAGCAGTCATTTTGCTGTCTTTATAACTGTTACGAGTTTTCATCGAAGTAGCCGTAATGGGAACTTTTATCTCAATGTTTCTTTTCAATTTTGCAATGTGCAAGTTAAGGAAAAACTGGTAACCACAAGCAATATAATGATGACGATTTTTTCAGCAAATATCAGACCATTCTACTTGAGAAGAATGTGACAGTTTTTACGTTCATTCAAAGTCCACTATTGTTTTTGTCTTCAAAAAGAATTCCACACTTCAACCAATCCAAGCAAAAATTACAAAAAGACTTTAAAACTTCAGTGTGTCTTTTAGATCCTTGTCTCGATGATTTACCATGCTCGTCCCAAAATAGCTGACCTGGGTAACATTGTCTACCACACGGATTGTCTCTCAAAATAAAGTTTGATACCTTGGCATCGATGCAATGCTGAATACCACTGTTAGCATTTGACTTGAATTATGATTCCGTATAGAATGTAACATGTAAACGAATTTGAAGAAAAAAACAACATAACCTCGAGAACCGAGAACTTAGCCCGCAGTTCCATTTGGCTATTTAGAGCTTTGAATGACATGGTTGATTTTAACGTTTCTGTCATTTTTCTTAAGTTAAGGCATCGCACTGCATAGTAAATGATCCCAATCCTTCTGTATCCTTTGTCAATTGTAGCCGATGTTAACGCCCACTGGGTACCGTGCGTGGTTAATCGGTCGCTGATCCTAATCCCTTTAATGGACAAATCAACTCCGTGTAATAAAAAGATTCCTTGGAAACCAGTAGGAAATAGATAATAAAGATTTATCTCTTGAGTGCGTGATGAATGGTAACTATTATAAATCGATTATTAAGGACAGCTCTCTGTTTGATTGACGGTTACCCTAACAATGTACAACTAAATAGCTTGGACGGCTTGAAAGTACTTCCTCATTACGTCATGAATAAGTCTGAAACAAAACTCGGACGGGGAAATAAATGTCATTCGAATATACACACCGACACTCATGAACACAAGCAGGATATGACCAATTTGGTTAAATCGGGGAGCTGTTATGTAACGGTTCCCTGGTCAAATGAAAAGCGCTCTGTATGCGAATCATATCGTGGTACCGTCGCGGCGATGCTGGCCCCCGAAGTAATCGCCTAACATCCTAACAGCGCTTCTCTGACTCCTCTAGATATTTATACAATCAAGTAAAAAACAAACTGGACTTCAAAACATTCGAGTCTGTCCAACTATCTGACAATGAAAACCACTGCTACTTCCACGGGGCTGTAAACTTGTTCAATCTATTTCGTCCTGCTGTGTACAAACGCGATTTCATGTTACATTCAGTGTTGGAACTCACCATATGGTTGCCAGGTCCGTCATGTGCCTAACCACTCACTTTAATTAAATGGTAGTTCACGGTCGAAATATTCAAGACAAGGCATGAATTCCCTGGGCCTGTTGTACACTATGGGTAGTTGCAGTTGAGTTAATAGACGGTTATGTAACAGTTTGCTACGTTTCTTCAAATAACATATTCTACAGCTTACTCTACTATTGTTTTTTGATCAGAATGGACAAAACCAGAAGAGAAGAAAGACCTCACGTATAAAATGTTTGTCTCACAAAGAATCGTGTTTGCCGTCAAGTCAACCTGGGGCATAGCCTAAAATTTGTAATTTCAACTTGAATGGGATTTTCACGAAGTTACTGTTTTCGAAACAACGTCAAAGGAATTTCGTTTGTGGCGTTGTTTAAATCGTTGTTGTATTAAACAAAAGTAAGGCGATTCAAAGTTTGTGTCTTTGAAAAGGTTTTATTCATTTCGCCTTTATGTCGTGGAGCTGTGTGACTAAGAAGTACTCATTACTTCGAGAATTGCTACGTTTACATTACCAGGGAGTTATTGGCAACTTCCTGATCATGGAAGTGCTACTTAGGAGGTAGTATCTTCCATTCCTTGATATTACTCAATCACCCCTTTTGAAACGTGTACTTATTATTTTTCTTGCTCCAACAGTTTTGACGAGTTCATTCCTCTCCTTTGAGTTTCCTAGTCAGAAAATGACTCAAAATCTGATGTATTCTAGCTATTAGTGATGTCACCAAGTAGGGCACTGGAATCTAGAGAAACACAAGCGCCCAAAACTTCTCTCAACTTGGGGGTGAGCTCTTTTGGCAAAGACCTTCAGAGGTTTCATTTATCACAAGTTTACCCGAAAATACTTTTTCGCTAAATTGCCATAAAAGAGCAAATTTTCTGCGCGAATGGGGTCGGCTGAAGTCTCCCATCCGAGCCCTAGTACAGCTGTGTAAAGAAATACTCGTCCGTAAACTTTCTTGGCAGCCCTGTATATTGCGTCACAGAGGATATATGAATGAGATCAATAATGCATAACAAATATACAATTACATTTTTTTCATTTCTCCGAAAGTAAGTTCTCAATGTGAAGTACAGTTTCATAAAATTTTGATTATACTTTGTTTCTTTTTTAATTACTGAAATGTGAACCTTCCCACGGTAACATAAGGACACAGCTAGTCCAAGACCGAAGTAGCAAGTTTCCGAACAGTTTTTTTAGCCTCGGCCCCGTGAGGTAATGCCTCATCTTCGTATCCTATAATTATTAAATGTGATCTTCTTTCTGCCAAAGTTTCTATACAAAAATGAAGCTTTCTTCGAAAAAAAAACCGTTACATTTTATGCAAATGATGAGAGTGTCTTATCAAGCCCGCCATCCTTTTCGGATCAAGGGAATGCTAACGCAAACCCCTTTTTATGTCAAAACGTGGGGACCAATCACAACGGACGTAACTGGGAATGAATCTTGGGATGATAGGAATCTGCTATTTAATATAAGTGGTTGTGTCTATCGGCGGCGCCTCCTCCAGGACTTCAAAAGTGGCAAGTTGGGGGAGCAGGAATTTTTGGGAAGGGAAGTTGTTTGTGCGCATTGCCTGTAATGCAGATCTGGAGTGGTAACTCGTGGACACAGGAAAATTGCCTCTTCCCGGAAAGTTTGTAATCAATGTTGATTGAAAGCATATAGCTATTACAGTTTTCATTTTAGTAGTTGTAATCATCAGGAGATTTGTGTCAAAGATTTGTTCTTGCCCGACCAAAGTAAAGGGCATGTCCACAATCAGACGCTAACTAATGCATATAAGATTCTTCTAGACAAATGAAGACTTTTTAAAGCATATTTGTTGAAAATCGTTTAAATATCGCTGATTAAAATGGACCACTAGATTGAGGTAATCTCCCATCTAGTTTCAAAAAATTATTTAGTTTATCTGCGTGGTAATAACTATGTCCTTCTCATTAGTACGTCTCGTAATTATCCTGCAACTCCATTCTATCGGTAATCCTCCTCTGAGCATACCGCTTGTTTTCTTAAACCATAAATATGGAATAGTTCACCCCATGACGTTCGTATCTCCAGTATTCTATAGTACACTAAAAAAACTGACTTTGGCTTTATAAGTAGGTGCCAATCTTTCTTTGTTTGATCTTCCAGGCTGTCTTTAAGTTTTGTATACCTTTCTGTTGCAGTTAGTTAGATGAGGTTTAACGGCCCAGTTTCCAACCAATTGGTTCAAGTCGAGCCGGCCACGGCCTTTTT
>WURT03179042.1:0-10294 GCA_009936505.3 Holothuria glaberrima | reverse complement strand
TATCCCACTACTCTATCAGTAAGCAAGTCCCTTCTACTCTGTAAGTTCATTGATCAGTTCTGACGAAGATCTCAGGGTGATCGAAACGTAAATACATATACGTGCAACCAATACTTGTTGGATCTCAGCGTTATCTTTTATGTTATATATATATATATATATATATATATATATATATATATAAACCGATGACTAAGTGTATCAGCTAATAGGCTAACAGGAAGGGCGCCTGTTGCACGATTACAAGGCCCCGGTGTGAATTACTTCTATAAATAGTACAGAAACAGAAGTAACTTCAATTCCTTTGATAAACAATAAACTTTTTAAGGTTCACGTTGCACTAAACAATGGATTCATTGATACGTAAAGTGAAACTGGACGTGTCTTGTCTTCTTCCTTTTTTTGACTAGAAGGGTACTGTTAGCGTCTGCTGTATTTGTCGTGTCAACCAACGATTCGAGACTGCCTTAGTGAACAGAACTAGCGAAATATGGTTACCCTGGCATGATACAGGCCTACTACCTCAATCTTGGGGGTTGTCACCAGTTGGGTCGTTGATAGTAGCCTAGCTACGAGCAACATATAAATGTTCTTTGGTGAAACGACGTAACTTAAAAGAGTATCTACATAAGTAATATCAAAACTATACATAGGCCTTATATTTTTTCAGACACGTAACAAGCCTAAATTGTAGGGAGTTGTGTCGTAGCCACGTTTTTTCCCTCTTTAAAAGTTCAGAGGCCTTAAGTATGCCTAAGATTTGTATTTGTATTATATGTTTTCCCTGCAAATTTCTGAGGGGCTACTCAGTCCACCATCTTGCCACGCCACTGGATTGTTGGTCTCATTTATTAAGACTGAGGTTACGTATTCGATAGGCTATACGGCCTTAGCGGACGGCCCGGGTGTTGTAAAGTTTCGGTCAGCTCATCGCTGATAGTATTGTAAGCTGTTCATAAAATAAAAACTGAATACTCGTCGTTTTGTCTAATTGATGATTCAAATTGTCATCATTACAGACTTTTAATTTGCCAATTTGTGCTTTAAAACTCACATTCCGAGCGGTCAAAATTCTGATGAACTTGCACTCTGAAAAACTAAATGGGTTTATTTATCCTCAAAAGGGTAAATGCATGTCCTTCACAGTAACACTTCAAATGAGTATTTGTTCCACAGTAAATATAGGGTCAATTTAACCCCACATGTGGTGTACATTTACACAAAGTATTACAGAGTTGTTATACTTTGTGTACATGTACACCCATGTGGGCATAGTCAATATGATGTGGGTTACATTAACCATATTTACTGATGTATAAATACCATACAGTGTGTCGCTGTTCAGGTTTTACATTTATCCTTTTATGGGTAGAGAAACCAACTGAATTATTTTAAACTAAAAAATGGGACGCAAATTTCTGTTTGAGTATGTATAGGGACGGAGCGAAAAAGGGTAAATGAAAAATGACCCACCTGTGCCCCAGGGTCCACAGGAGTGCCAGGCGCTCACCCGGTGTGGGGACGAGGGACCATTTCAAGGCCCCTTGAAGAGTTCAAGGGCAACGCCCCGGTTGTCCTACCAGGGGAGAAAACCTCGGAAGCTCTGAGATTATTAACCCACTTGTTGACACTAGAATAAAGCATCTTAGAATAAAATACATTGATTGAGTAACGTATAAAGACCATAAAATCCCAGTTTGTGTATGTTTTTTTCCTTTTTGTTTCCTTTCAAAATAGCCTTATTCGGACTAACAACCGGTTATCGATGTAGCATTTTACTGTCTACAAATATCATTGCATACGCAATAAGTATAGACCTTAAAATCACAGTTAGTTTGATTTTTTTTTCAATTCGGACTTTAACGACCAGTCAATTTCTTAATGATGCAGCTGGTTTTAATGTGGGGAGGGTGGATAACCGTAAGGGTTACAAAGGATTTCCCGTGATTCCACTCACGCTAGATTAATGAGAAAATTAGGGTATGAAGTACCAGAAGTGCGGAAGAATAGGATTCTGAAGACAGTTTAGAAGTGTTTTCGTTCCTTTGACATAACATCTAACTATGTACAAAAGCATTAAAACGCATCAGATGGACCTACACATCCTAGTTTTTCTAACTTTTTATTCCAGCTTAGAGTGAGGAGGATCAGGCGCGAATCCAGACTGGAATTTTTCGGCTTCAGCCCCCCCCCTTCTTTTTTTCGGCAATATTTTCTTTTTTTGAGAGCGGTTCCGAACAGAACTACAAAGTTTACGTATTCTGGTTTTGAATGCTATATGCCAGGAAATACCTTTGAAAGTTTATCATTTAATTTTTCCTCCAAAACCCCACCCAGGCTCTTTCACATCGTGATTTCGTACACTGGAGGCTTGCAGCTTCGAACTTTGCCCTCACGGAAGTAGCCTTTCTCCCCACTTTGTAAAGTCATGGGCCAGCCCCAGAGGATGCGTGTAACAGAGGTCGCGCCAGGATTCTCTCGATTGAGTGTACGACATGCAGGAGAGACAGGTGGGTGAAGGACTGGGACGGTGTTGCAGGGAGAATTGCAACGGAGAGCTGGGTGAAGACGGCTACGCAAGGGCAGGTGGTCTGCAAAGAAGGGAGAAAATAATAAAGCACCATACCTCGTTACAGCATATCCATTGTGCAGTGTACATACTTTAAAGGCTGCACTGAGTTAACCGTTTTACAGAACAACCGCAGGCTGACTGATCGATATGCATCGTGAGCACGAAGTGCGCGATTGTTTTATGCGTAGGCTACGTAGGAGAATCTGGATCGACTGACAGGGCGGTTAATCTTTAAGAGGGCAATACGCATTAAATCGTAACTACCCGTCTATCCAGCGAAATGGTTTTCCAAGTCGTTCATAGTAGGCTACCGTCAGAAAAATACAAGGGAACAATTATGCCATTGAATTTGAAATTTCCTACCATTACTGTAAATTGTGTGAGTTATGCATGCCTTGGCATATCACTTGGAAAAGTGGGATTTTGCTAGTTAGTCTTTATGAAACAAAAGTATAAACGAGAAGCAAATCTACAGCTCGCGCGGAAAAATGGTTGGGCTGATATGAGTGTATCTGCAGTCCGTGTGATCAAAAAACAGTTACACAGTCTATGGTACTGACCCTTGTTCGGATTACTCCTAATCGTACCTTTTATGGTTCCAAGACTGAATAAAGAATAAATTTCTCCATAAGCTATCGAGTAGATCAACTTAATAACTTTTATATTCTTGTAATGAAAATAATTATACAAATGTAATACTTTTGGCTCTTAGACGAAATCTCCTTTCTACGACGGGCTGAAACTCCCCGGAGCGGGGATGGGGTTGAGCTTAGCGTCCTACCAGCCCCATCCCTCCCGATTTACGCCACCCCTGGAAGTATGGAGATAAGCCTACTACAGATTCTGTTGATCGTGTCTGGCAGGTCTCTTAAATACAATACCACGGTAGAAAAACACACCTGCAAACTGAATAATTTTCAAAACAAACATTGTTTCGTTATTGACTGGCAGTATAAATGAGATCTATTAAAACAACCTTTATTAGTCAGTCGTTGTGGCTTTTACCACATCAAACACATGAAGTTACAAATTTGTTTGAACTCCAAACATCTCGTTCATATCTAAGTCTCCTCTCCAATTCTAGGTAAAAGACGATTTATCGGATTGTGCTTCTTAAGCAGTTATTCACTTTATGCAGTTATATCGAAAGTGTTCAATAAATATTAATTTAACCCTTCCAGCCCCTTTTACTCTGAGCAAATTTTTATAATCACATTTTCACAGTTTTATGAATTGGTGAACCTTGTATATTCTGCCTTCCATTTGGTCAACACACAGAAATGTGCAAAACTGTTTGCTGCTTATGTCTGTCACCATCTGTATACTACACAAAACTACATGTTGTCGTAAGAGGTCACTCTGCAAAATAATAAGAATTAAAAGCAAACGTAACTTCCATAATGCAATACCTTATTAACATATAACTAATTGATATCATGTTCATTTCAGTTTCTTAAATATCAGCGGCGTAGGAACCGAGGGCCGTGGCCCCTTCAATATATTTGTGGGAGGCCAAATGCCATTTTGGCCCCGAAAAATCCCGATAGTGTTCAATACATATGAAATAGATATGTACTTTAATAAAGTTAATGAGCACTGAGTTCTTTGGACATAGGCTATCAACAATCAAAGTACCAAAATTTTTGAGCGCTCCGCGCGCATGCAGCCTCACCGCATGACTGTGTTTTAATACCGTCTCAAACCGTATGCATTATTCAAAGGTGAGGGTTTTATACAATTACGACTTTTGTTCGCTGCATTGGAGTCATTATGGAGGAGCAGGGCATTGCAAGAATGCAAAGTATTGGAATTCAGGGGAAGACTAGCCTTTTAATTGGCTGATGCATTTTGTTAGGAATTTGAGGTGTCTAAGTGCAAAGCCTGTACGCAAATTTTGTTTTGGGGACGATTTTCAATGCAAAATTTCTGCGCGCTTCGGGCGCATTCATCACGGTACGCACTCCATATCTTATGACTATTATTGGGGCAACAATACGTTATTGTAACCAAAACACTTTTCCGGAAAAAAATGTACAACGCCAACCTCTTCAGAGACCCCGCTTCAGTAGAGAATCTTAGGGCAATGTTATGACATGGGTAGCATATACAGTAACATTTGCGGAATGCATTTGTCGTTACACATTTTCATAACGGGTGCCATGCCACAGCTAAAATAAAATGATAATTTCAATGCATGTTAGTAACTGAAAGATTTGCCTAAGGGATACCTGCATTTTGCATGTAAGTCACCTTACCTAAACAACAAATTTTCAAAAATGCACAATTTACACCGACCTTCCGGCCAAATGTATCTAGGGTGGGTTTAAAGCACCATCTTTTATAGTCCCCCCCCCAATCGCCAACCTCTGGTGGCGCCACTGGACATCCTGACAGGGGCCTTTGGGTCCAGGAGCCGGGCCCCAGGCTCATTGTTACCCCGCTGGTCAGATCTGGTGTTTATGTTGTTGTTTCCTTTTTCTATTTTTATTTTTTTATTTTTTTGCTCAAATTAAAATTGGAAAAATCAAATTGATCAAATATGTTTTGGTGTGGGAAGGGGTCAAGGTCGAGAAATCGCGTCTGGTCTCCCCCCCATGTCAAACATCTTCCTACGCCGCTGAATATATGTTTTGTTACTCCTATTCATTAGCCTTCATGGGCTGTAGGGTAAAGGCATTTGTCAAACCTTGAATTTATGACACCGGTACTATTAAAAAGGGAAAGATCCACATAGAATCTAGTTTGATCATAAATTTATGAAAATGGGCATTTTAATTGCATACAACGCATTTATGCCCTGTTTCACAGGGAGCCTTCACGGTGAGGGGTGTATCTACGTACGATGAGGGTGGGGATGGCGCTTGCAGAAAGAGACGTTAACTCCAGTTAAAGCTCAACTAGACTGGGGACCTCATATGCTTTTTGAAATCATTTTCTTGAAGATCTATGTATGCATCGTCGTCAATAAAGAAGACACAACAGCATGTTTGACTTTTTCGGAATGCGCCATGAATTCTTTTGAAGTTGCCTTGGGATTCTTCGGCTAACAACAAAGTTTCAAGAGAGCGCCATCTAATTTCGAAATTATTTGGTGCGGTTTTAGATTGCAGTGGTTAGTTTTCCTCAATCAGTGTTAACATTGTTTTAAGTTGGTATTTACACTTTTCTATAATTATGTCTTGTATTAACCCCCCCTTTTAATGGTTAAACTCGTCTGTTTATCACCCAGCTTGATTCGTATTTGTCTTACACTTATAAATACACAGTATTCTTTTAGATTGTATTAGATATAATACACAGACAGACAAACAGACCGACAGACAGACAGACAGACAGACATACAAACAGATAAATGTGTGTAATATATGTTTATATACAAATTAATCACAGACAGTTAAAACAAGAGAGACATTACGTAGTGAACATTATGTAAGAAGTAAAGAAGTCGGTGAAAAAGTGACCAGCTCCACTGGGAATCGAACCCAGACATTCCGCTTAACAGGCAGATGCCTTAACCAGGGACCCGCCACTAGATAAGGCATGACGCGGTCCAGGAAGTCCGAATCCCAGAGAGCGATCATATCTCCACCGATCACCCACATTTTAAACAGAAGGTCTGGGTTCGAGTCTCAGTGAAACTGGTCACTTTTCAACCCAGTTCTTACTTCTTATATAATGTTACTCCGTTATGTCTCTTTCGTCTGTTCTTTGATTAATTTGTGTTTATTATTCTCAGCCGTCGGGGAAATCAGGCCTTAAAAGGAAAGGTGTTTCATTTTCTGGGGGAGCGAACTGTGTGTAGATTTGATCACTCTCAGAGATTCGGACTTCCAGGACGATTAATTTGTGTTTATTATTCTCAGCCGTCGGGGAAATCAGGTCTTAAAAGGAAAGGTGTTTCATTTTCTGGAGGAGCGAACTGTGTGTAGATTTGATCACTCTCAGAGATTCGGACTTCCAGGACGATTTTATGGCCAAACTGGTTAACGCATCTGCACGTTAAGCGTTAAAATTGTCCCCGAGTACCAGTGGAGCTGCGATCAAACACTGGAGAAGATAGTTTACATATAAAAAGATATTACCATCATCATCTTCTTCGTCACAGTTTTTCCCCTTCGCCCCCTTCCGACAGATGCAAATGTAAGGATCCGGTATTTCGGCCTTGAACGAATCGAGGCAGAATCCCTTTTTGCACGGGCTAGACATACACGGGCTCGACAGCTCATCTCTTGCCTCTTGAATACGGGAGGCTGAAGGAGAAAGAAAGTGTTGATTAGCATCGTTAAAATTCTGCAGTTACTCAGCGTCCTTGCTCACAATGACCTGTCTTCTACACAATATGAAAAATAAGATTCGGGGACGGGTCCAAGAGTTTTCTAAAGGACTTTGGTTGGGTCAAGGGAAAAGCCCTATGGTTGAAACTGAAGCATATACTCAGTGTACTGTGGGAAACTTAAACACCCCGCTGGACTGACCTTAGCAGTGCTCGGCCTAATATGGAAGGGCAAGGTGTACCGTTTAAGGGGTACCTACATGGATAGGGCATTTGTGCTGAAAATGAGGGTAACTACCTTTAGAATCCCCTCATCCTCCCCGCGGTTACCGTTCAGTACCTTGGTTTTAAAAGAAGAAATCATGTATTCATTATTTGTGCTCTAAAAGCAATATTTTGGTATAAACGGTTATGTTCACTCTTCTCAAACTAGTAACATAACCGTGATTTTATGAGGTTTCAGTAGACGGGCTCTATGGACTTTAAAGGACTTAAGATAAAGCGGAAGTTGTAGTAGTGAATGGAACTTTATTTAATGCTACTTTAGACTCTATTCAGGCTATCTCTTTGCCATTTGTACACTGCTGGTAGGCTATAGCCTAGCAGTTATTCATAGCCGACACCTGCGTCTCCTGTGCTCGCTGAATCAGATGCCGCAGTGGCGCACCCAAAATTTTGTACTAGGGGCTGAGAGTTGTGGGAAGACTTTCTAAGCGGAGCGCCACCATCAGTTGGCGCGGAGTGTACCAAAAAGTTTTTGGATAAAAAATACCCCCTACATAGCCGGAAATCGCCCTCCCCATGCTCCGCAAGTAAGCTCCTGGAAATGGTATTGTCAGCATTTTCTTACATGGAATATCCTTCACCTTAACATCATTAGCAAATTGTCGATGTCGATCATTGTTACCACCACTAGCGGATTAAGGGCGGGGCAACAGGGGCACGTGCCCCGGGCCCCCCACATTTTGGGGCCCCCCACATTTAGAGTAATATATACCTTGGGTGTTTTGGTACTGTGTCAAGTGTTCCTGAGCTGTACTATAGGGCCCCCACACAATTGCGTGCCCCGGGCCCCCCACACGCTTAGTCCGGCCCTGGTTACCACCGTTGCACTATTGCTGTAAAAGTTGTCTAACACCTGTATAACAGTCTTACGGTCAAATTTGGCAGTGAGAGTTTTATTACGGGAATTGTTTTACCGTGGATTACATGGGCAATGCATTAACTAATAATAGGCATTCGGAGACTTCTTGCAAGTTTTTCGCTATACAAAAGTCTGATAAAATTTTTAACATTTTCTGATTGTTAGTTTGTGACGTTCTAGAATAGATAAATTTGCCCCCATACCCCTGTTGAAAACTATAGCTTAAATACATTTTCATTTAATAATAAAAACACTTACGACCCTTCGGGGGCCCAAGCCCCTTGAGTCATCCCCCTCCCGTAGGTACGTCACTGAGGTGCAAAATATATGATGCCTGCGGTGCCGATGGCTGTGATTGACAACTAAGTAATGACAAAAGACGGTCAACTAAATTACCGAAAATGATTTCTGACAATCTGAAGACACATGCCACCCCAACTAACACTTCTCTTCTCCCCGGCCCCCATAAAGTTTTATCAAAAGCCGTGTATTTTGATATCTACAGGGTAAAATTATGAACATTGAACGCATAATGTTAACGTATCATTAAAAGTTAGTAGTTGTTGTTGGCCATTTGCCTTCGGAACTGAAACTTACCATCGGTATAAAGACTGCTTATCATCACTGATATTAAGATGAAACAAAGAGCCGATGATTTCATTTTAATTGCTTCTTTTAGATTAATTTTCAAGATAATAGTATTGCTGCAAGTACTAAGAAACTGGCAGTCTACAGAGTCTTCCCCCTCGAAATTGTCGATTTAGTACAACAAGAAATCCCTGTGTAACTGATACAGGTAGCTTACGTGTATTTCACTGGTGTTTAGAATATGTTCATTGTTGCAAAGCCTTTGTCTGTTCCATTTCTTTGAACCGTTAAGGTTGAGGAAAAGACGTCCGCTGTTTGCTGTTATAGCCAATCGGGTACGGTATTAATTAAAGGTGCACTTCACGGGTCACTACCAAACAGATCAGTAAACCCCGTCCACCCGTTGTATACCTTGTACAACTTTATTGCTACATGAGAATGAAAAGCCAAGATGGCCATACGTGGTCGTTTTTCAGTTTCTAATGCATAACACGTCCAGTAGTCTGTAATTGACTTTTTTGCCCCGTAAAATCAGAAGGCTTTATATACATGTCATTGCACACTCTAAAACAAAAGTTGGATAAGTATCTCAGCACTGCCCTGGGCACATTTGTCAAAATACTGTAGATAAGGTTTGGAAAACTAATTGTTGTTAATTTGGTTACCCTAGAGGCTGTTAACCTAATTTACCCTGTCAGCAAAATTCGGTCGGCGAGACGACCGTCGGCATGCAGTCGGCCACTTCGGCGGTCCGTTAGAGAAATGCCTTGTGGTGGCAGCGGCGGTTCGCCTATGGCGATAATGCTGATTGTTTACAAAACTTTTACCCATCATACAAGTTTTTGTCCAGCCAGGGGACTCTGATGGCCCTCCGCGGCCATTTGGCCACCGGTGGATCGCCTGATATTGCTGACTGGGAAGTTATTACTAACCTCTTCGTATACTGATTTATTTACAACGCTTAGGTAAAGTATTCCCAAATTTAGTATTTTCACATATGTACCCAGTTTTGGAGAGTTTTATCCAACTGTGTTTGAGTGTAAACGACGAAAAATCTCTCCAGGAGTGCTGCGTGCGATTTTTTTTTTGAGGATAGCAAGGGGAATTTATTAATTATTCTTACACAAATTATCCCATGTTTTATTGAGTTGGTAGAGAAAAGTAGCGACTTAGCACGACAGTACTTAAGGCCTCAATGTCTCAGTGGTTAGAGCATTCGTTTGGTACGTGGGAGGTCACTGGTTCAAATCCTGCTTGAGGTAAAGTTTTCCATTCACATATTACTCATCTTTCAGTACAAGGCAAGTGTCTATCTTGGGAAAATGGCTCAAGGTCTCCATGAGACATAGCACTGATTCACTCAGTATATATATATATATAATATATAAATATATGTATATATATATATATGTTAACTGAAATACTGTATAACAACAGTGCTACAGAAGTGAATGGCTGGATCTCAGTGGTAGAGGCTTGAAAATTGGTCAATAAAACAGCCATGAAAGGTTTTTGCATGTGTGTATATATATATATATGTACATGTATATATATATTATATATATATATAATATATATATATATACATGTACATATATATACATGTACATGTATATATATATATACATGTACATATATATATTTATATATATATATATATATATAAATGAAAGAAATCTTCCCATTTGTCCGTTACGTAATCGGTTCACCTTCATAA
>WURT03179031.1:0-10295 GCA_009936505.3 Holothuria glaberrima | reverse complement strand
TGTCCTTACATGTAATCTAGTACCACATAAAAGTACACCTTCACAGCGATGAAACAAATTATCAAACTAGTAGTTTGCCCCCCCCCCCCCACACACACACACACACACTTTTGAAACTCGATCTGCGTCCCTGGTAACTTCAGAAAATAAACATGTTTTTACGAAATGTACTTTTGCACAATAAAAAACGCTGAAAGTGACGTGTACGTTTTGGTATTTGGTTACTTTAACACTCTTCAAATGGGCTAACCTGGGACCATAGAGTTGTTCCTATCCTGCCCTGTCTTTTCAGAAATTGTTATGACGCCCTCAATACCAAAAACCACGCGCACTCAGGCACATACTCACACGGTACGAGTGCATAGCTAGTTCGATTTAATACGGCAAGCTGGATATAGTGGATGTAACGTTGTATGTTATCAGTACAGTGTATGTACCGCACCTCGCGTGAAAGGAAAACTTTCTTGGAGGTAACTCTTGTCTTGTGAACTTTATGACAGAAAAGGTAAGAGCGGTTAATTCTTTTTCATCATTTTTATACTCAGTAGGGTTAAATGTTTATAAGAACCCCTAGTCTCACAGTGCATGGATAACATTAACAATAAGCAGATGCAATTTGGACTAGCCTAAATTTCATAACATACAGGCCTAAACGAAGTTGTATGAATTCAATGACATTGACGGTGTCTGACGTTAAATACTGCACGGTGGCCGCGCAGTGGTCGCTTGTGCATTCCCTGATACATCGCGTTTTGTTATTAAACTTTAATCGTGTTAAGTGCACACGCGTCGCGGCGGTAAAAAAAATGAACGATGGAAAAAAAAAAAAAAAAGAGCAAAACAGTATCGGGCAAAATGGCAGGTTGTCGAATGAAGAAGAAAATAATACGGAAGTACAGAGATAATCTAACTTGAGCTAATTCAATAAGGATGGGATAAGCAACGATAGGCCTAACTTCATGTGGCCTTGCAAGTGGCCTTGCGGTCAACAACAGCCTTGGCTACCGCTATTCGATGTTGAAAGGATCTAGGCTTGGCTAGGCGATGCAGACTCATAACGAAACATGGTAATCATTGTACTGTAGCAGAGCCTTCTCCTTAAAGGCATTTTCCAGTGGCATTTCACAAGGGTCTCATGTGAAAGAGAAAATTTTTCCCGTTTGTAGGCTCCAAACCCTGAAGTAATACTCTTTTCCTAACTGAAGATCTTATTTTTCTCTAAAGATACGTCCAGTTCTCATCAAGGTCACAGATTATTATGTAAAGTGGACACATTGCCTCAGATTCCTTTCGTTTTTCTCTATAATTAGACGTCTTGTTTGTCCTTGAAATTTGATACTGTTGGAATGTTTGAATATATGCACCAATTGTAGGGCATAACAAACAAAGTTGCTATAAATATACCCTACAGCGGCATTAATATCATACAGGAATTCAAATTAACATTTCTCTGAATCGACTATAAGCTGAAATGTCTTTCTTCTCTAGGCCTAGTCATGTAACTTTTATCTTGAAATTATGGCGGGAAGGTTACTCCAATTTTCAATAAAAAATAATATCTTCAACGTTTTTCAATGGACAATATCCCAAAGAGTACATTTTTGAATAGTTTTTCTGCACTTAAATTCACTTAACTTTTGTTAGCTTGGACCTAAAAATCTAGTTCTAACGTGTTCTGAAACAATAAATATTCATTGGCTACATCGTGCTCAAGTTTCTTCTAGGCCTATCTATTTCGAAAAACGGGAAGAGGCCAACATTACGCCTTTCTCAAAAGCAAAAAAAAGTAAGGAAGATCGAGCAGTGCTCATTGTCCATTGTCCAAATTCCATGCTCAATGGTCTTGTAACATCAAGGGCAGACATTCAAACAGACATCGTTTCGCTTGCACTGCAGACCTAGAGGAATGCTGTTCAGTTTCATTGCCCTTATCCTATTTTAGCCTTTAGTTATCATTTTCTGAAAAATGTTAATCATCAGATTGAGGTAGGCTATCTGTTGTTAATCAAATTGTAAATTTCTTGCATCGAAAAATTGGATGGACAGTGAAAAATCAGGACAAATTTAGGATGCCTCAAAGTGCAAAGGCATGCATGCATGCAGTTAAAGCGTGGGTATTTGGCACATTCCATTACAGAAAATTAGGGGGGTTTAAAATATATTAAAAATATCTTGCTGTGCAGTGTATTAAGAGGTCTATGTCTAATAGAGTTTTATGAGAAAGATATATAATGACGTACAGCGAGCTTAAATTACGAATATTCTTAACCCTCTTACATCATATCTTGAGCAAGAAGTAGGAATTCTCATACTACTCCAAATGGACTTTTTCGATTTAAGTACAGTGGCGATTACAGCTCTGTTGCGGTGAGTCTGGTCAAGTGTAAATACCACAAAAAGGCTGTCGTGATGCAGCAGGTAGTAAAAGAGCAGTGATGGTTTTTTGCCATTGAAATGTTGTTATGTGCCCAACATATGCTAAGGCCTTACTGTTATTAATCATCGTACAGTCGTACACGATTTTGCTACCTTGTTTACAAGAAACAGCATAGCCTAGGCCTATATTTGTTTAGATATTTCTGTAGGCCTACCTTCATGTTGCATCATAGGCTAGCATATAATGTGACTAGCTGAAAAAAGGCAAAATCCAATGGGCCTTCAGTGTGAATGTTAGAAGTAACATAGGCCTAAGCCGCCTGACCAGGGGTTGCCATTGATGATGGTAACACCCTGGCCTGACTCGTCACGATTGAGAAAAAGGAAATAAAAGGACAGTTAATACGTCACTCAAGATGGCTTAGACGTAAAATGGGGCTAATCTTTGACAAATTTTGGAACTGATGATATTGGAAATCTTACAAAAATAAGTGAAATTTTTACTTTCTTCAATATTCTTCAATAGTATGCACCCAGTTAACCATTAGATACATAATTTTCAGGTCGGGGGAAAAGGGCAGAGCTGCCAGTGCAAGGCTGTAAAAGAAACTGATTACCTCAACCAAAGACATTTGTCCATAGGTTTGGTGACTAGCACCCCACCTCCCGCTCTTTTGCCACTGAGGCATGAGGAGGCTAGATGCATGGCACACCGTCTGGTCCCATTTCAAGGATTTTCAGGCTCCAAAAAGATATTAAGTGTTCTTAAGTTATTATCTTGTTCAAATGGTTGTCAAGACTTTTGTTTCCAAAGTATTACAAGAATTTGGTCTGCTATTATTGTGACAAAATAAACCTGATGGGAAGGATGGCAAAAGTGTGTGGATGATACTGACAGAGTGATGGGTCTACATGCAAGAATGGGTTTGACCGCTTATCCTAACCACTGTGGCACTGGGCAAACAATCCTTTAGTTTAGGGATGAGTGAGTCCTTTCAATTTAATCTGAATTGATCTGCTTAGCTAAAAAAGCATGAGAGCAATTGAGTTACTTATAAATTCAAAAGTTTGAATAGAATTGTATCTGTCATATACACAAGTCAATTTGAAGCCCTTTTAGTCTTTTTAAGCCCTGTAATCGTCAATAGCATGTCCTCTAATAGTACAGAGGTCAGACTCATGATGTAGGTTAGTTAGATGACGTTTTACGGCTCAGTTTGTAACCAAATGGTTTAAGTTGGGCCAGCCACATACTGCCTTTTTTCCAGTTGTGGCACACTGGCTTACTTTCCCTACTCCATTCCTTTTAAATGCACCCTATCCTGATCATTGAAAAAATTCTTGTGTATATAGTCCAGACCTAAGGGGCTTTATATGCTTTTTTGGAGGCTTTAGATAACTTGCCATTTTTGGTCAAAATATATGCTCTTTTTTGGCATACATACTTAAACTTTACAGGTAAAAGTGACCGCTCATGTCATGAAATTACTTTCCTCTCTAAATCCAAAAGAGTGAAATTAGGGATGGATCTAACATTAAAGGGAAAATGCAGTCACCCCAACCAGAGTTAGTATGCCCTGTCACTCTAGTTCATGAATGGCCTATTTTGATCATGTCAGGGATTCCCCTAGTATTCTTTTTATGAGGCAGCCACCTCACAGTTTTTGGCTACCACCTCACAGAAATTTATTTGCTATAATTGTCACCTGCACTGTTCTGGCTGTAGAAGTATTGATAGTTTTCCCTCACTGATGGTACCAAACCTGGCACCATAATATACCCATGGACTAATACGACCTCACACTCTCTAAAACCCAGGGGAAACCCTGCATGTGACAGTATTTTTGTTAGTGAAGTGTGAAACTCAAGAGAATTTCTCCTTGCTTTACCAATTATTTGCAATAGTACTAGTGTTTGCACCGGGTACCTGTGTACCCGACAGACCATATTACAAGCCGGGTAGAAAATTACTACCTGGGTAGCGTTTTTCTTTGGTTTGCTTTTGATTTTGGTGAAATGGCATGGTTATTACATCTTACAAAATGTTTTTCCCTTCATCTCATTCATGATAATGATAAATAAATGAGGCTGATTTAGTCTGTTTCCATATCTTGCTTTTGTTAAATTGCACTAATCAATGGCAAAAATGATGTAAATTTTTGTAAAGCATTGTGATGTATAGTTTTTATCAGATTGATCCAATCAAAGAAGAGGGGCAGATGGGTCGTGTCAGGAAGTCAGATGTTGCAAGGTTACGTCTACCTTCAGGTACCCGGGTACTCGACGGGTAATACGTTTCTGGTACCCGGGTACGAATTTCCTACCCGGTGCAAACACTATGTAATAGTTATGTTCAAAATGTCTTTTACTGTAGGTCCTTGTTTATGCAATAATAGGAGATTTGCAAGATTTTGCTGATTTTTCAAAGCAAATTTTGGGGTGACTGCCCATTGCCTTTAAGACAATATATTCACTCTAAAACAGTGAGAATGACTCTTTTTTGGATTAAAATCTTTCAATCCAAATTTTGATTGACCTCTTATTTCACTCTAAAAGAGTGACTTTTCACTCTAAAGGTTTAAGAGAGTCCATTAATAGCTTGATCTTGTGTCCATTTGGAGAGCCCAGCCTTCTGGTTCAGTGAGTCTTTGAGACCATTAATTGATTTGTCTCATCTACATCTATCCAGGGAGTTGCCACTTGGACCAGGTGGCATGCAACTCCCTTCTTTATCAAATGATGTAGATCTAGTACAGTAAAACAGGCTAGCAAATGTGCAAAGCCATCTCCAAAAATGTGTGAGCTCCTACATGCAAACAGCTACATCTTGAATTCATAAACTAATGGTTTCTCTTATCTTAAAAATCCCCAGGGACAACAACAGATCGATTGCATTCTCCTTAACGAAATGCATCCACTTTTCTCTGCCATTAGTGCGTGTGCCTTTGACCATCTTTCTACTTATAGGCCTTACAGTATTTTTGATAATGAATTACATGGGTTTCATATGTGCTGCGCTGGTGTCCTCCACTGTGGACAAGATAAGCAAATCTTTGTGATTGCAGCGCTTAAAAAGGTCAGAGCTGTAAGGCTGTAATGGATACCATTCATTTGTCATATTGTATAGGAGAATGTAATGAACTCTGATACAATAGGAGAAACAGCAAAGAGCATGTCACAAACTCATTAAACTCTCCTCAGCACGTGCAATCTCCGAAAGATGCAAGAAATTGGTGACCTGCTGCTGTTGAGCGAAGAAAACAGTGGCCAGATTTGATAGTCTAAGCAGCTGGCGGGGGGGGGGGGGGTTGTGTTACATGGGGACATTAATCCCGGCCGCACCAGTCATTTCTCAAACACAAAACATTCATGCAGCTGATGGTCTAATTAGTGTATTCAGCAATTAATTCCCCCTTGCCTCATTTTCTCCTTGCTACCAGTTTTCACATCCATGTTGGTGCCACAGAGTCTCTGTGTACATTTGAGGAAAATTTTGCTCATGGGCCAAATAGGCTTTTTGGAAAGTTTCTATTTTAATTTAAATTTTTTGTATTTTAATGTAAGATGCCTTTGTATGCATGAACCCCTGGAGAGCACTGAGCAACACAGTACAAAATTTTGATAGGGCTCTCAGGAGCACTTTTCTCTACCTGGTTAATGTCTTCTGAGCTACCATATCAAATTTACTAAAAAAAAAGCCAAACAAATTAGTTGCAGGCAATAGAAATGAATAAATGGCTATTGCAGAGTTAACTGTCCTTTATTCTTTTAAAATGCTTAAACACACAAGTTGGGGTAGGGGTGGGGTAAGAGTGCAGCCCCCCTTTGGGGAAAATCTGCTACTATCAAGCACTTTATTTTTTTGGAAACGAAAAAATTTTGTCACAAAAGTACAGTATTAAGTTCTCCTGTACAAACTGGCTCTCTGTTCATGAACTAGAGTGACAGGGCATAGTAACTCTGATTTGGGTGACTGCATTTTCCCCTCAAGAGAGTGTGCAATATTACTGGTCCTTCTGTAACTCAATGCAACTAAGTACTTTTGAACTATTTAAGGCTTTTGTGTGGCTCTTTTAGTATCCATACAAGCTTGTCATTTCTTATTCGGAGCAGTCACTGAATTGAGAGGACAATGTGTTAATGATCAATAAACCAGCAACTGGTCTTCAAGGGTACTGAAGGTTAACATTCAATGATGATCAGACCTCACAGTAATTATTTCTTTTTGCCATTGACATCTCCTTTAATTATTTACTTAATTCTATTGAAGTAACACAGTGACTGGAGTCAGACTTGACTGTTTAAGATGGAGCCTTTAATACCAAACACCATGTAGGCCTATGGAAGCCATATGCTGCAAGGTCACATGGCTTCACTGTACAATATAAAGACCAGCATTGAATTAAGTATTCATGTGAAACATTGTAATGAAGTGTTGGAACATGCTCAATTAAGAACTGGATCATCTGCAGCTTACACAACTGTCAGTGTATATTTCCTCATATTGTATTGTTCTTAAAGTTGGTTAACTGGGACTGATGGGACACTATAGCATACCTTAAAGGCACAGTCGCCCGAAAATTTGCCCTGAAAAATCAGCAAACTCTTGCAAATCTCCTCTTATTGCATTACAAGCACCTCTGAAGACGTTTTGAACATAACTATCATAAACTATAGGTAAAGCAAGGAGAAATTCTCCTTGAATTTCACAATTCACTAACAAAAATACTGTCATATGATCAAAATATAGGCCATTCATGAACTAGAGTGATGGGGCACACTAACTCTGATTGGGGTAGTTCCTTTTTCTTCAATGCGGCTTACACTGAATTTATTCTGTACATTCAAATCGATCAAATTATTTTGGTTTTAAGGGGAGATTATGTTAATTGGATAATGTCATAGACTACTGTGTAACTTAAAATTATCACTGTGCAATTGCAGGTGAAGGTCTGGTAGGGTGGGGGGGGGGTGTGTCTGGACCCGTTTTCCTGGGCCTACCATTCTCAGCAACACATAATATTTTACAACTTAGATTTTGAAACTCTGTTGGAACATGTCCAGGTTTTGCCTCCTGTTGCAACAATTCTATTAGACACCTACCCACCCCACCTCACCTACCACACCCCACTACCACCACCCTACCTCCTGCTTGCTGCACCTTTGAATGCAGTTTCTGGATAGTTTTAGGTGCTGTGTAGCCTATATAGTAATATATTGTAAACTGTGATCATTCCTTGAAAGTGAAATACAGTAGTTGGTACATTTTGAGAATCTACAAAAATGACAGTGTTTTGGGAAAAATATTCAAACCTAATCTATAAATTGTGGTCTTTCTCTAGTACAGTAGTTTCATAGGCATGCATAAATTAAAAAAAAAAAAAAAAAAAAAAAAAAAAATTCCATAGCTTCTGTCCTGAATCTTGTGACTTACATGACAATTTTACTAAGCTGTAAAAGGTACAGAGCATGAAATCTGTGGGAGTTAAGATTATTGTTGTTGTCAAAATGCAGTGATAATATTTGAATTATGTGCACTGCATGTTTATTTTGTTGTCAAAATTCATGCTAGCCAGTCCTGCTTGGAACAAAAGTTCTTGTTTTTTACCAGAAAGAAGGAAGTTCAAAGTCTGCTATTCAGAAATTTTAGCATCCTAGCCTCCTAGCTCTTGTGTAGTCTGCACAATTGATGACAAACCATAAATGCAAAATTCTTCATGGAACTCAAAGATGAATATTAGGATAACACAATTTCTTCGTAAATGCAATAGAAAAGAATGTACACGGTTTACCCTTATGTACGGCCCCTACATTATGTCAGTATGTTTTTACAATTTAATATGGCTCAGTTGTTCAATAGTAATGTAGACTGTCTATCAAATTTGACATGGATGGGTGCTAATGTTCTCCAAGCTATAGCATGTTAGCTAGGTCCTAAATTACACAATCTGAGATTTAAATAGTATTGCTCCTTCAAACTATGTAGAATACAGAACCACAAATCCTAGAAGTTTTAGAATAGTTTCAGAAATTGTATTCCTTCAAAATGAATCATTGTGGATATAAACTGTAGGCTATAGAACTCACCATGATGCAGACTGCTAGATACTAGGCTGTGTAAACAGGCCTATTAAACCAGACAAGGTGTAGAAGGAAAAGGGGGGCGGGGGACGGGGGAGCTTGAAGGCGGGATGGCTTTCAGGAGGGGAATTGTTTTTGTTTTTCCGTTTGGTGTGATATACTTAGATGTATTAACTCAATAGCAAGTTTCGGTTTCAATAATTTTCTTGGTAAAAAAATAATGTTTTATTGGTAAACATTTTTTCAAGGGGGTTTTAAACCTCCTGCACCTCTCCCGCATGACTATACAGGGAGGCCTGTCAGGAGATCTGATTAGTACAATACTGTGGAAGGTCACCGTAGGTGGGACATACTGTACATAGATCTACAATAGCTGAAAACTGGTGTATCGCTCAAAGGACAGTATTGCACCTTTTTAGGGACAGTATTGTGTGTGTCCATTCTCACATGACTCGATCTCATCCTCTCTTTCAACAGGGGACAATACAGGAAGATGGACATTAATATCTTCCACTGTATATTTATGTTGAAATTCTTTTTACAGATGTTTTCATCATTATAATAACCATAAAATTAGCACTTGAGTCAAATTATGGCTGCAGGAGTTAAAAATAATACAGGACCTGAATATTATGATCAGAAGTTTTAACAAGGACAAGAGCTATTACTTCTTGTGGGTGTAAACTATTTCCTTGCAAGGCATTACCACAGTGTCACTGATGACACCGATACAATTCTATAATTGTTTGAGACCCCATATTGTGTCCAGATGATTATTTTGTGCGACAGAATTGTATGTATGGATAGCAGTTGAATTTTAGGGAATATTTTAGTGAAAATAGTAAATACGCCGTTTTTGATCGGGGTTCATTTATGGTAGCCCCTGTGTGCTCTGTTAGAGCAGGGAGTTCCTACAGTATTTGACGAATAGTAACTCAATCAGTCAGTGTGGAAAATTATGAGTATTGTCAGTTTTAGATTTAAGATGTACAGTATTAATATTTTGCAGGGAACAGTTTGAATTAAGGTAGCTTTTCCAATGAAACTGTCATTTGTAATCATGGAGCTGTTTGTGGACCATCCAAGCCTTTTTTCATTAGCTCTGGAAGACAGACCTTATGGAACTAGGATGATGCTTCTGTACCATGGAGCTATGTACAGGTATTTCCAAAGGTAGCTTCGTGGCTGTAAAAGCAAGGAATCTTAATGGCTAGTGTCGGGGAACAGTTTTAGAAGTAAAGGTGCCTTCATCAGGGAGTTGCCAGGCTAGTAACAAGCTGCTCAGGCCCCTCTAATTTTTCAAAAAAAAGGGGGGGGGGCTTTGGGCCTAACTAAGCCCCCTTCCTCTCTCCCTCCTTGAATGCAAATTTACTTCAAAAAGTAGCATATGTCGCACCAGATTCCATGTAAGGACACCTAATTTTTCCAAAGTGGAGGGGGACCCTCCCACCCTGTAGATTCCTTCCCCAGACTGGCAATCACAGAACATACTGCATGCCCCCCTACAGCCCCCTACCCTAATGAGAGAACTCCTAACTATGCCACTGTCTATGTGGTCAACCAGCACTTGCCATATTCATGAGTTCGAGTGTTGGCAGAGCTTATAAGCTAGATATAATCAGTTGTAAGGAAAGTAATTAACCTTAGATTGGATGGATATTGAGTATGATTACCATAGTTAGCATGTCCACACATAGGGTAACGGAGCGACGACATACTGTCACGAACAATCTCATACACAGAAATATTTGAAAACCCCCCGTCTTCCAAATGCAGCTCATATACATTAAATAAACATAAAAAATCAGATGTCATGCACAATTCGTCCAGGTGCGGGG
>WURT03179020.1:0-10295 GCA_009936505.3 Holothuria glaberrima | reverse complement strand
TGACTTCTCTTTGATTGACATCAGAGTTACAAAATTCAAAAGATGCAGAGCAGCTCATATTACACAGCATGCACAGAAAGTTTTTTGATTACATATAGCGGCCTTGTGTGCTCACCAAGATATCACCTGAAGAAATAAACCAGGTTTGTGTCTGCAAACGGAGAAGCTAAAGACAGTTGTGGGCGGAGCTAGAAGTAACCTAGTTGGGAAAATAGGAACTGTCTGTGATGATGAGTATCTGTCTTTAAGTCAAGCGAATGTTTTTAGCAAGCATTTGTGAGCGTAACATTTGGAGACCTATTAAATTTGTAAATTACATCTTCTCGGGAGATATATATATATATATATACTGGACGTCAGTTTACCAATGAGTACACGTTTGTTTGGGCTGGTTTCCATACTTTTTTCAAGTGTTTGAATAGATAACCTTTTATCAAGGTAACTATCAAAAAAATAAATGCTAATTCCATGTCTTTTGAGGTCAAAACTCCGTCTAAAAACACCCGGGTTTCAATCACTGCTCAGTGTATTACTCGTATGCTACATTATGGCATTTATACAAGGACGATGGAAGTTAACTCTTCTGTTTTAACATCGCGCTAAAGCAAACTTTCGCCTACCACATTTTAGTGGGGATTTAACCCCCTTCCCCGTAAGCTTCACCTCCCCTTCACCTTCCACTCCCCTCTCCTATGCCTATGGAAATAAGTCATTATTGATTAGGAAAAAGTTTGAAGCCTTAATTGTAAGTACAGCAAATAGCAGTCTAGTATAGGTATTAGGAAACTGACGGAGAATAAGACAATTCAATATTACCAGATTACAATGCATTCCGGAAAGTGGTGCACTTTTGTTGTACCAGGGAGCCTTAAAAACTCGCTGGTTGTATCAACGACAAAGATTGCGGCTGCAATGTTTTGAAGAAGCAGACACAATTGTCGAGTTAAAGTTGTGCTTTTTGACATCAGTTTGGTTGGCAAAGTAATTTTGGCCTTGAAGAAAGTCAAGTGAAAGTACGTAATTTTTTTTTATCTCATGAAAAACGTTGAAGGAGATGAAGTTCTATCGATGAGAGAAGAGGTTGTTGTCACTCGAAGCGTGCATTTGCGTGCGAAAGGCTGCGCGCAATCGGTCTGTTGGTACATCAAAACTGGTGGCATGAGTAGCAAGTCTTTAATATCGGCTATGGGCCAGAGGCACTCCACGAGCACCCTTCCCTCAAATATCTTCGACCCAATATCTTTTGAAGACCTTATCGTCCCCTGAACACGAATGCAAGTGGTAACAGTAAATATTTTGGGTCTCACTCATTCAAAATGGTTGCGAAAAACAAAATAACGGAGAATGTAAAAATTTTGTATTAGATTATAAAGAAAAACTTATCTTTAAAATATTTTTGACACATCTTCTCGTAAAACAGTCATATTTTGTGAAGGAAATTCCAAATAAGTTTTCAGAAGAAGTTTGGCGAGATCCAGGTGAATCAAGAAGACGATAAAACGAAATGACTGCCAAAATTAATGACAAATTTTTAAAAATTATGTAAATACATTGCAAAATGTCACAAACCCCATTTGTAATTATGAAATTAAAAGTTTTTAAGGAAAGCTGGATTTTACAAACCTTGGCACAAAAGTACATTTTAGCCTAATATCGATATCGCTTATATTGAGTAAGTCTTTCATTCGCATATATTGCTTGTAAGAGTGTTGTGAATAAGCACCTTCGCCTTACATAGACTAAACTTTTAATTAAAAAGCAAAAGCGTGACAAAGTTAAAGCCTGGAAGCTTCACATAACACATAACTGTCATGACATGAGGATAAGGAATAGAGAAAGCTACCAGATAGTCAACTACCATAAATAAAGACCGCGTGGGCATCACCCTTATCATGGGACGTTGTATTTATGTCACATTCAACGAATCTTTTGCTATATGAACAGATGCGTCTGAAAATACACAGAAAAAGTGACAACCGTGGTTCTCAAGATCAAATTGCTGACTAAATGTCGATCAGCTCTTCAATACTTTAAATTAGCTTTGCATCACTCCAGATACATTTTGTAATGCCTAGGTATTTGAAATCTCCATTGTTGATTACACTTTAACATATGCAGATCAGTGAAATGTGAGATGCACATAAGTGTGTAGCCTCGATCATATACAGAAGTGTACTGAGCAGACTACTGACCTTCTTTAAGTATTTGAATTAAATATAGGTCATGGCTTTTGTCTGAAAGGCGCCAAAGATAACATTTTTAATTGTATAGAAGGAACACGAGGTAAACGTAATTGGTAGAACTTAAAGTACCGGGGAAGACAAAAACTGGGCCTTCTGGGTTTGTTTTACTGTTCGCCTCATCACATTATTACAATCATCTTCTTCAGCATAGGTGTATGGCAAGATGTTTCACAAGAGGTAGACGGTGCTTACAAGCAATTATGTCCTGAAAAACGACGTTTTTGTCCTGAAACCGCCGTTTATGGCTCAGAGCGCTGCCGTCCCCAGACCCACTGGCTACATGGGTCTGTGTAATTCAATCTCCATGTATATTCTGACAGTGGCGCAGTAGCCGGGTGTGGCTGGGAACTTGGGATAGAGTTTGGTGGGTAATTATTACGTATAGGTCACAAGAGTCTGTGACTGCAGCAAAATAAAGGAGGGGCATAATGGAAGATGGGAAGTATTACACCACAAAAAACCCTCCTCTTCCCCCTCCCCGTGATTGCGTATGAGAGTATGTATGATATTCTTTTCTGATCTTTTGGATGTAAGCTCAAGAAAAGGTCCGCACTAGTCAATACATTCAACACAGTGACCCCGGTTTATACAACCTAGTAATAGGGCCTATTCTATATAAATAAAGAATACAGATATTGTGTAAAGCAAATATATTCCACATTTCAAAATATTGAAAAATCATTGGTGAAAATCCTTCCATCCACTCACTGTTTCACATCTTTCCATTTTTCTAATCACACACATGTCAATCTTAATTGAATTTAAACTGAGTTGCAACTGCAGTTCTTTTTTTTGGGGGGGGGGGGTTGTAACATTTTGCATATTGAAAAAAACTAATTGGATCGTTGTTATAAGTATAGTCGCGCTTAGAAAAGTAATCACGACCATTGCTGCAAATTGTTTCAAACGTATCATTCTACAATCTAAAAATTTTTAGCATGCAGACAGAAAAGACTGCATAGGGATTTATAGGTTACAGAAAAAATAGAAATTCGCTTCACAAAACAAATTAAACGACACCATGAATCAAAATTGATTTATGAAATGATTTTATATTTTCACTTCCATTGGAAATAACCTATATAGCAGGAAGCATATAACAATTATAATGATGGTATCGTCGTGAAAAGGTCGCCAGTGTAAAGGAAAATACAAGTGTATTTATATTGTCTGTGATGACATGAACGTGTTGCTTACAGGCAGTTCAGGGTTATAACGACGTCTCGATTATTCTAAGATATAATATATTTAAATACAAGATGAACTTCATTTGACCTAATCTGGGGACGCCTCCCTGATCCACTTGACTGTTATGAGCATGCACAAGTGATAGATAAACTATTCAACTGTCTGCGGGACACTTGATCACTGAAACTAATAATGGGAATATGTAAAGAATAATAACGGAGTCTTCTCGTCATTATTCACGAGCGGCTATGTGGTTCTTAAGTTCAATTGCGAGCGTGCGTGCAGTGGCGCCGGCACGGGGGCATGATGAGGCACGTGACCATAATCGATTTCCGAAAATTTTCCCGAAAATTTCAAATGTGCAAATTTTAAAAGGTGTTTAAGCTATGGATTTCTGTAGGGGGTAAGGTGAGGTGTGTTTCTTACTGAATAATTTTTTATCACAAGTCTTTCTCAAACTATAAACGTTCTCACAAACCCGTCACACTGAGAGTATCAAGGTTTTGGCGCGCTCCGTGCGCTTGTGCCCTCCCCGAATGGCTGTGTTTACTAGTATCAATACACTCTCAAACATATTCGCATTATTCAATGGTAAGTGTTCTACAATCACCCCGATTGTTCTTGTGCATCGGAGGCATTATGAAGGAGAAGAGCATTGTAAGTTGGAATTCAGGGGAAGACATATATTATGAAAACTGAAAGCTTGTTCGAATTACTAGACAGAAGACTGGCCCTCTAATTGCGGATGCATTTAGTTAGGAATTTAAAGTGGCTAAGTGCAGTCTGCACGCACTTTTGTTATGGAAATAATTTTCAGTGCAAACTTTCAGCCCCCGGGACATCACCTGCACAAAGTGACAAAGAAAGAATTCTCACCATGCCCGCGCATGCATAAGTCCCGCCTCTTAAATGTGTAAAATTAACACATTATTTACAACGATCACCGGTGTAATCCTTGACTAATACGGTACATTATTTTCGAGTATATTTGTTATCTAACGGGAGCTTTCATTCCATGTTCGAACATTGAACTAAAAAATACAAATTACTCAGGACCTTCTTGTAGGTCCATGGCCCCACAAACCTTATATTCGTCCCTTGTTTCCCATGGGGTAGGGGTAATCTCCCACGGTTGTGATCGGGCATGTGAACTGCATGTGTCCGACTATAAGAGCGGCAAATTATTATGAAAAATTCTCCTAAACTTGAGTATTGCCTGCCAAGATAAAAGGTTCCATGGAGCTGAAAGATGATCAAGACAAATTACAGCATAGCATAGGTCAGAATAGGCCTTTGACATATGATTAAATTCCAAACGATAAGAAATAAAAGGATTCTTGTTCAAATCGACGCACGGTCAGAAAACGGGCTTACGCTCACCAACCTAATTTTTCCTACAGGCATGGCCGTACGGCACTGTTTTTCTCAGGGAGGGCGGTAATTTTTCCAGACTCTAAAGTCTGGAGTATAGAATTTAACTGTGCAATTTTCCGCCCGACTAGGACACTGAGACAAAATATCTGCCCTATTTAGTCAGGTTTCTTACATTTGGGGCTGTTCGCCCCCTCTATCATGCCAACAGGACTGGAAGTCTTCCACGACCAATCATATTTTTAGATATCAATCATGTGACACACTTTGCAAAACAGTCTTACCCCCTTCCTTTTCTTAGTTTTGGCCTTACTGAGATTGAAAAAGACAATCTTACCTTCCCCTTGGTGACGTTAACTTAACTCTTATTCTACTCCTCAATCCCGATTTTGAAACAAAATGTTAGCAAAGCGTTTTTGGATATCTGCCGGGAACACTGAAATATTAGACTGCACTGTTACACCTTGTCAGATTCGGCGATTTGTAGTTCAAAGACCAAGTTCAAGTTCTATTCTCAAAATATATGTCACGACTGTTTCACCTTACTGAATCCGCCGAAAACAGGACTGGTGGATATATGACTCATGACTTCACCAAATTATTGAGCAGATTCGTAATTTTGTCAGTACTTATTGAATGACAAGTTTGAATGCCTTTTTTCAATATTTGCAATTAATGGACGGATCTATTCACTGATTAAGCCTGATAACATTCGGAAAAACATCAATTGCCCATAGCGTTATTTCAAATCTGTGATTTAGGTCCTTTGAAAGTAAGTCTAATTTATACGAAAATTATATCTTCGCATGCAGTGCCAACTGCCGAAGTATTGCGATGATCTTGCAGTGCCTCTTTTTCCTAAAGGCTAGAATTCTAAATTTACTTTTCATAATATTTTACTTCCAATACGAAAGGTAATTATACGGTTATTGCATTCATTTCTCATGGGAGTGGAATAAGAGAGTTGGGAAACTTCGATTTCCAATGAATGTTGGGAAGGAAAGTGTACCATAACAGAGACTGCATGTTCAAGACAGATATTTGTATAATCACGCCCAATTTTCAAGTTTAAGACTGTAATGTGGTTCTCTAAACATCAATTACGGGTCAAAGAGAAGTTTCTTTAGAGAAATTTTTTTTTGAAGTTCATCTCTCTTTAACATGGACCGAAAAGGTTGGACAGTATGGCGGTAAATTGTGGAAGACAAAAAAGTTTTTTTATCCGTCGAAAATGTCAGTGGACTTGATCTGTGGTACTACATGGTATAGGAAAATCCAATTTTCCAACTCGTCTATTCTGGCCAACCTGCAGAATACGAAAAATTTGCTGATATGGCTAAAGACGCACACTTTTATTTCTTCACAGGGAGAGAAAAAGTACGAAAAGTCAGGGCCCGTGCTGTATTGGTAACGGTCTTTGTGATGTTAAATATTACAACTACAGGCAAATACGCGTTCACCGGTGGTGGGGTGGGGTGCATGGTCAAACACGAAAACAATGAAATTTCTTGAACTACTGAAAATCAGATCACGAAGCTTTCACCTACCTTGTCCCAACTTCGGATTTGGTACATTGTTATTTTAAAAGAACATGAACAGTAACCCTGACAACTTGTTTGGCAATTGGGACTGTATCTTTTATTTGCATGCCTTTTCCAGAATATTCATATACATGTTCATGCTAAATGCACATCACTTCATTTCTTAGATTAAATAATGCAAAGAAAAAATACTTTATACTTTTTTAATGTAGCCTCCTTGTACCTAACAACTCCCTGCTTGTGCTCACCTGCTAACGATAATTTACCACCCTGGTACGTGCGCAGATATAAGCCAGAGCCATCTGGCGAAATCCTGTAGGGGGGGGGGCAAGGGGACAGCTGCGGCCATCTGAAATTACCAAACCCTAAACGAAAGTTCGCCTACTCAATAACACTACAGAAATTGATGAAAATTTGATTGTCGCAATTAGGATTTTAAGGCCTCTCAGAACCAGGGAAATCGCATACAAGTTCTCCCTTTTCCAGAATTTCCAGGGGAAGATCCCGGACCCGGCTATATAGATGCCTTACACTTGGACTATTCCTGACGAATGAGCCTTTCCTTAAATACTGTCTCCGCCCATGTCCGGTTGTCCGAATGTTTCTACATAACTATAACTACATGTATAGAATCCCCTGAAACTTGTAGGATGAACCTCTTTAGCAGTTTGGTATGCCCACTCTTTCTTGTCACGAAGCTTGTATGTCAAAGCAGGATTTTACGATTTAGCACAACTTATCTTTAGTTTAATGCTCAATGAATTTGGAAATTTCAAGTCCTGTTTCTCCTTAAAAGTGATTTTACTGACTAGGTTTTTCGGATTTATCCTTTCCCCCTCAAAATCTAATTTTCTAAAGCAGGAATCTAAAAAAAGAATGTTTAAAAGGGAGGCGAAATAGCTTCCAAGGGGCGAAATATTTTCTAGCGGTATATAGGGGTAGACATACTACTAACATGCATTAAGGCAACTGTAATTTTGAATTTTCAAGGGGGCGAAAAAAATTTTAGGGGGCCGCCCCAGCCCCTACTCCTCGGCTACGGGCTTACTTTAGATGCAGGTTACAAGACCTAGAAAATATTATTTTCCGCAATGTGCAGGAAAGCATTTTTGACCAAAAAAATCCTTGATAGGCCTACCTTACGCGACTACGAATAGATGCTTTGGAGCCATGAAAGGGAACAATAGAAGGACATCACGAAACACTATGAAATTCTAAGCATATAATAAGATCAACGCTGTGAGTGTTATTTTGCCAGACAGCACTATTTTTCATCGATGCCATAAAAAAACTTGTAAAATTTTCTCAAAGGTGGTACCTTAGGCAACATCACTTCGCATCCTGCCAAAATAATAGGAAAATTCACTCTCTAATGAAACTTTTAAACCGTATAATCAGTTCAAAACATCCAAAAATATCACCAATTTGCAACATAGCTGACGTTTAAATTTCACACCTTCGCTTAGAACCCTCTTGTAGGGCGACTCCCTGGCTGGCGTGACAAAGGAAGGATTAATCCGAGTGTCGACTATTCTAGGTACGTCACTGGTGGTCCCAATTAGTGCCATTACTAGACTGCCCCTTTGAATTTTGCCCAGTCTACGTCCTGTTAACAGAGTGCATCAGACCTGTAGCCATGTTGTCCCAAGGGGAAGAAGGATAGCTTTATCATTCGCACGGAACTCGGGTCGAATTTGTAACACTTGTTTTACATAATGATTGTGTTACCTTCGTATCAGGTGTCGAATAGGTACCCCTCTTTTTCCAGTACATACGAGTATTACGAGAGCAGCCAATATGGGTGCAGGAGTAATATATGTCCGCCCCGTAGGCAAATGATGGTGGGGTGTCTAAAGGTTCCAATTAGATTTTTTTTAAATCGAGGGTGGTCACTGCATGGGGGAAGCGTTTTCTATTTTGGAAGTGAGTCTTGTCTGAGCTAAACCTTACATTTAGGAAAGGGGAGAGAAATTGTTCAACCCAACTTCACCCCTCCCCCATTTATTCTGCTCTGCTGTACATTAATTAATAAAGGATATTCTTCTGCTTTTTTACTTTTTCAGCTGTTTCAGTGTTCTGAAACTGAAAAGTGGAATACAGCTTATCGTGGATTAAAAAAGTTGAGTAATGGTACAACCCTTACAATACAAATATATTAAACAACTTTCGGGAGACCGAGCGAAAATGTCCCTTCACCTCTCCACCCCTCCACCCCAACTATAGCGACTCTTTTCATTCCATGCACTGTTGACTTTTGTCCTTCACTTTTGCTTCTCATGCCACAGTAGGAATGAAAACTCCTTTTGACTAAAATAAATTCCAGTGAATGCTTCAAGTAAGGGTGCTATAACGCCGAAATTAATTATACTTGCGTCTTTTTCAGTAGTTAAGTCTCGAACAGTGTTCCAAGATACAGTTTGGCACTTTCAAGTCAACCTTAAGATTTCTTGGACTTTTTGGCGCCTTATCTTGGGAACTTTAAAAAAAAAACCCTCCTGGCACCTACGGTATGTTTACATGTAGGTTCGAAGCGACGTACAGCAAGAGAGCTCAGCTGAGTGACTCAAACAGCATATAAGACTATGATGCTTACAGGTTCGTGTATCCTACTTTGTGTTTTACCACTGTTGTACCGATATTACAGATAGCCTATATTACCGATACCGATAGTATGGTTCTCAATATCGGCCGATACCGATCCGATACCGATATTTGGGCAATAAACATTCTGCACACTAACCACA
This sequence comes from Holothuria glaberrima, assembly GCA_009936505.3. Lineage (NCBI taxonomy): Eukaryota > Metazoa > Echinodermata > Holothuroidea > Aspidochirotida > Holothuriidae > Holothuria > Holothuria glaberrima. The sequence goes on along the minus strand of WURT03179020.1, from coordinate 1,208 downwards.
GGCAACCAGACACCACAACTAAGTGTCGTTTTATCTTGACTAGGTAAAATGCATTAAAAGTACTTAAACAGTGTATTACGGTCATGGCATATAGGACGATAAATATAGGATAGGTGGTATCAGCTTTAAAGGTTAATTTTGCTGATACCGATACAAGATGAAAATGAAGAATATCGGCCGATACTGGTGGTGAATATCGATAATCGGTCCAACACTAATCCATGCCACGGTGCAGGCCGTCCCTCCACCTTATGTCTTTTCGCGACGACCAAAACAAGGTTGCTGGACTGTTGTAAGATTCCAAATTTAAAGACCCTATGCAATACAGTGCCTAATGCGGTTTATGTTATTGCTGAAATATATCAGAAACACAAAATATACAAATTTGGTTGATCAATTGTCGCATGCGTGGTCTCTAGGGACTTTTTCAAACCGTAAAAACCAGTCCCCATTCACCATTGGATTGAAAAACCCAGAGTTAAAACCGACTGTATGATGACGTCATCGCCGGAACGCTAAAGCCGAAGCTTCAATTCTTTTGTGTACAATCACATTAACTAAGAACGCGATACTGACTACAGACAACGAGAAATGGCATCACCTTCATCATCAGTTTCTGAAGAAATAGAGTTAGATCTCTCTGCATCTTCTTCAAGCTTTGACGAAGAAGAAGTCCCGCAGTACGAGGATGTTGAAGAAAGGGCAGATGAAGAGCCAGCACAAGGCAATCAACCGTACCAGTTTGAGCCTTTGGTTGACGAAGCAGAGCAGATCGAGCCAGTGCCTGCACCCGGCGATGGCGGCGAGCGTGCTGCTAGAGCAGTTCGGCTAGATAATATAGCCTGGTAAGGTTTTGCACCGTTACTGGTCGTTTTTTGTATTTTCACACATCAGAAGCACTGCGGTGAGCTATAAGTTTAACGCATATTGCAACGAACAATTACGACATAATCCACCGAAAATTGCCTGTCGAATATGTTGCTTCAGACTGTCACCGAATGAAGCCTAACTGCCCAATCGCTCGTAATCAGTAACTTTAGTAACGAGAACGACAGTACGCCGTCTCGTACTTTTTACACGGTTTGATAGCTACTGTGTACTAACGTTAGAGCTAGCCTAGGCTAACTTCAAGTTCAAGTAATGCTTACCGCGTCCCTCCACAAAAGATTAAGCCGATGTAAGGTCAATGTTGAAAGTTGTTAACACGT
>WURT03179009.1:0-10296 GCA_009936505.3 Holothuria glaberrima | reverse complement strand
GAATTCCCAAGGTCACATATAAACACAAAATTGTAACTTTCCAGCACATTAAGATAGCATTCAACCGATGATTGAAAAAAATGGGACATCTTGGCATTATTTAAGTGCTATTCATCGAAACCACAATGCAATTTTTGCATTTTGGTTGATCCTTCAACTACCTTTGTTCAAATTTGGTCTTCATTTAGGATATAAAATGGTATTCGAAAGGGTGTTTAGTGATTTTCAATTTTCCCCCTGCATGTCACACTTTTGTAACCCAGTATCATATCTTTACATAAACACGATATTTCGAGATCGGAATGACTAACACTTTTATATTCGGTATATAGATTTGTCATGTTGAGAGGAAGAACCCTATTGTTTTTGGTAGAGGTCAAAGGTCATTTGAAGTCACCAGAGGTCAAAAGCCGAAAATCTTGTAAACATGATATCTTGAGATAGGAATGACTGACACTTCTCATATTTGGTTAATAGATTTGTCATGTTAAGAATAATGCCATTAATTTTGGTTGAGGTCAAAGGTCATTTGAGGTCACCAGAGGTTAAACTGCAAAAACCTTGTAAATGGCTTGTAAACATGATATGTTGAGATAGGAATGACCAACACTTTTGATAATTGGGGATCACTGGAGGTCAAAAGCAGAACACAATATCTGAAGGTAGGAAGCTTGGATAGATATATGTAGTATGTGGATGTGTTATGGTGAGAAGATGAACCCTGTTGTTTCTGGTGGAGGTCAAAGGTCATCTGGGGTCACCTGGGGTGTGAGAACCTTCTTAACATGATTTCTCAATGTAGAAAGCCTGGATAGATTTCATTTGTGGTACATGGATACCTTATGGTTGGAAGAGGAACCCTTTTGTTTTGGGGAGGTGAAATGTCACCTGGGGGTCTTTAGAGGTTGAAAAGCAAAATTTCCCAAGAAAATCCCAAAATTTTCTATGGCAAGGAATCACTAAGCCTTTGGGCTTTTCTGCTTGACCAAAGACAATGCTTTTAAATAAACGGGAATGTCTTCTTGGATACTGAAGGAGCAACCAGGCTCCTTGCTGTACATTTATCCCAGTGAAAATTTCTGGGAGTGATGGGTTCTGTGTTTCTTGTTACAATAAAACCTCATTTATCAGAACTCTTACTCTGTTTATCCTAAACTGTATCTGAACTTCAACACAATTACAGTAGTATATGCTAAGCTTTCAGTGCATTTAGAGGCCAAACATAAGCAGAAGTTTGTTATAGCAAAAGTACGCTAATTTTTTCTATTCTTACACAGCCATGGTAAGATGTCATACTGTCTAGAATAGCAGTCATCAGGGCAGAAAAAATAATTAGTCTCCATTAAATTTGGTATAAAAATCCTATTAAGAGCTTGTAATGACATTCTCACTGGGAGTCACATGTCAGTTTACGCTCTGTCTCCCATACACACTATATTATATGATAACACTATGTTATATGATAGCCTAAGACCTGGTTTCAGCAAACTGTGGCGAGGATGCACTGTGGTGAGCTTTGTACCCAAAGGTTAAAAAAGTAGAACTTATGAAAATCATGCAAATGGCTATTTGAGAGTCTTTTGCATACGTGTTTGTTGTTTACAGCTTCCATCCAGCACATGAACACATTCAGTGTACATACAAAGCAAGGGCCATTTAGGCAACCTGATGCCTGAATGTTGGGAGTAAAATGTCTGGGATTTAGCAGTCTACAAAATTGTTTTCTTTGTCATCATCCACAAAAATAATAAGAAAATATTTTTTGCACTATTTTCATTGATTTTGCTATCCATATCACAATTATTTGGGAATGGTTTTGACACACTTATTAAGGGACCCTTAGTATAGTACTTGGAGCCAGACATTGGGCCCCTTTATCTGAACTGAACTACCCTCAGTTCCAATGGATTTCTATTAACAGGTTTTACTGTTTTTGACATCAGTCATTGATTGTTCCATTAGGGAGATACGTGAACAGCTATTCTCTGATATGTGTCTCTGTGTTGGCATGCTATGAAAATGTGTTGCTGTTGGGAGTATGTGTATGTCAAATTTTGTGGGACCTTATCAAGCCTTGTGAAAACTAGCTTAGCTGTTATACACAGAAACAGGCCTTGAATTGCACAGGCGTGCGAGTGCGATGGCACGCCATCACTTTCCTCAAATCACTTTGAGAAGTGCCATTTTTTGCACACCTAGATAAAGAATGGGAACCCATGTAAATCTATTTCAGTTTAATAAAACAGCACACCTACCACACTCCTTAATTTTTTGGGGAGTGTGATATGTAGCACACCTGGAAAATCTAAAACTCAAGGCCTGCAGAAATGTTTCATAACAAGCTGTAAGTATTGATGGTTTCAGTGTTTCAGAGATATTTGCATGAAATGATTTTTTGAAAATATGCCACTTAAAAAAGAGTTGTAAATGTTACTTGATTTGAAAATTTGAAAACATTCATGAGCTACAGAGCAGTGAACTTCCAGCTATAAAGTTTTGGAAAATCAAGTTACCTGGCTACCTTATTTGGAATTGCGAAGCTTTTATCATATTTAAATAGTTGGCTACATTAGGTAAATTTCTATGCCACTTAACTGTAAATGTGCTTACATACTTTAAATGTCCTTTTATATGTTATCTTTCATGTTGACAGTAGTTTCCAAGGGCCTGGTGTGTCTGTTGATAGTCTTACTTGTGTAAATATAATCATTTCAACTTGTCTAGAATCCTTTTTTGTTCTCATTGACAGTGTATTGGTCATAGTGACTGGTATTTCTTAATTTTCTTGTACAGAGATTGGAGGAAGTGAATCAGAATTCAGACACAGCAGAGGAAAGTGATCTTGAGGATGATAAAAAACATTCAGCAAGGTGCTTTAAACATTTTACCATGGATTGAGGCTTCTGTTAAGAAGTTGAGAACTGATATGGGGAAGGGGGGGGGGAGAGGGAGGAGCAGAAAGACACAATCTGCGAAGAATGCTTAATATTTTTAGAAGCATGTGTAAGAATATGTCACTTCTGATTTATCGGAAGAGAGAAAAGAAGGGGTACAGTTACCAAAGCTCAGCCACTGAATGAGTAAGTAGTGAGTGTGAGTCCATTCCAATGAGTATGAAGTGGGTATGATTACAGCCTCCTAAACAAGTAATGTGAGTAGATTCAGTTAAGTAAGGACTGAACATGAGTACAGTGAGCAAGGACTGAAAATAAGTGCATTGTATCTGCCAAGGAATGAGTGTGGTTACATTCAGTTGAATAAGGAATGATTAGATTGGTTAGGAAATGAGTAAGAGTTTATACTGTACATTCTTTTGGTTGAGAATGAGTCTTGGGGACTACAAATCTGCCAGTTTCCTTCCTTGGACATCTAAGAAGTCATCTTTTCATGAACAAAGTTGTCTTATTTCTCTTCTAGTGAAGGCAATAGTGATGCTGACGATGAGAGTGATGACGAACAGTGGGAAGAGATGCAAGCCGGAATGCCAAGGAAAGAGAAAGTTTTAGAAGGAAGATCAAAGGAGTCCCATGAAGTCCACTGTCCATACTTCCCTGGGGTTAGTTTGAATATATGGGAAAATGATGTGCTTTTTGTGTGACTGATGCTGTGTACATTCAAATTTGGGACCCACGGGTGAATGATGTAAGAGTTGGAAGAGAAAGGTTGTAAAGATTAATCAAATAGATAACAGAGAAGCCTAAATATTGATGTTGAGTGAAATATTCCTCACAAACTTGTGAAAGAAAATTCTGCTAGGATCAAAACATCAGTGCTATTTGTTTCTTGGAATATTACCTCTAGGGCTTTTTGTAGTTAAGGATTTTGCTGAAATTTTTTATTTTCAAAGTAACAGGTACAAAATTACGATCTTTTCTGCCCACAAGGAGTACTGCCTGAGATCCCTGTTTTGGGCCAAAACGGGAGATGAAATATCTACCCAAGTTTGTAACATTAGCCTCATGGAATGCTCAAGGCCTACTGCACAAATTGGTCCTTAATAACCACCAATTACCTTCAAAGAGCAGTGGACAAAAACAGTTCACAATAGCACACATAACGTACTCAGCTGGTACAGTTGGTCAGTATTAGGTGTGTCTACAATCATACAGTGACTGGGTCAGTTACGTGCACTCAAGGGTAAATCTTATTACTGGCCGCACTTTTGGGGGTTAGTTTACTATCAAGTGTCAAATTATTACTGCCCCAGTGAATCTAACGACCAATCTTTATTGGGCTGGATTAGCATCATGACAAAAGGAGAACTCTGTTATTCAGCACTCAACATTTTGTCATTTATCTTTAGGTGAAAAATGAGTGGTGGTGGGTTTATATAGCAGACAGAAGAACATCAACGTTCATCACAATGCCCACAATGGTGTATGATTTGAAAGATGAAAAGGAGGTAAGTAATATTTGAAAGTAGTAATTGTAATCATTATGATAATGATCATGATGATTACATAATGAGCTATGGAGAGTTTTGTAAGCTTTGCAAACAAATTTTAAATGTGCTGAAATTGTAAAAAGACTTAGGCGAGGTTATTAGATTAGAATTCTGACAGGAAGAGGTGCAGTCATCAGGTATTTTAGGCAGGGAGCCACATTCCCTGGGGTTTATATTTTATGTAAAGTTCAATGCTGGATTTTTTTTTGTAAACTTATATTCGTAGTCATTTTTAAGCACAGGATGGAAAATAAGGTAGAAAAACTTGGTTGAGATGCCACAAAGTAGGTGGCATTGCCTTAACCGTGTGTGTTGTAAACACCACAAGGGTGTCATCCGTCCTTACCAAGGGGAGTGCTAACCAGCTCTCCTTTTCTAACAACACAAAACTGTAAGGATTGTCTTTTGGTATATATAGGGTACTATTTGTCCAATATGTGGGTAATTGTGAAAGAAAATAAAAGAACCTTCAATTACACTGAAATGAGTCCAGCCCTGATTTTTCTTCTGGTCTTATGTTGTGTTCTTATTTAAACCAAAATTTGGTTGAAAATTTGGAAAATGTTCATTGTGTAAGATACCATAGTTCAAAAACCACTTTTTGGTTAAATTATGATAATGAGGTATGAATATTCATGTTGGAAATTGCCTTGTCAGTAAGTTACGTGTTATAGAAAGTTATGACAACTTTGATGATTAAAAAGAACAGGGGAGGAAAATAGCACAGGGAGAAAGATTAATCTGTCACAGTATTTAAGGTAAGGAACCTTTATTTGCATATAATTTGCATATTAATAAGCTGCTTTGCATTGTGCATATATATAACAAAGCATGGCATTATGTGTTGTTAGGATAATTTTCAAATTTTGATTATACACACATGAAAACAGTTCATGCAATGTTTTATAATTGTTGAGTACTCTACACATGTAGAGTACCAACAGTCATTAGGACACTTCAGATATTTGTGTACAATATCATAGGAAACATTTCGTGGGGAGAGGCAAAGACAACATTTTCTGACAGATCACTATCTTCAAGCAATAATCCTGCTTCTAATGCTTTTGGATTGGGGGTGTTGATTTGCTTTGAAAGTGAGGGTGGTTTGGCATGAAAATTCAGTACTGTTTAGGGAGAAGGGTCAAAAGGCCGGGAGGGGATTAAACCCCCCCCCCCTTACCACACCCTCAAAAATTGTTGGAATGCGAAATGGTGCTATATGTGTCAACATATTAAGATACTTTATGGACATTTTGAAAGTAAAGGTGTACAAAGTCATTTATACAGACAGAATGGACATTCGTGACAAAACCCATGTGTCAATATTTTAGTATTCTCTAGAATACTGATATCAGAAGGTATTCAGGGGTATCAATATATGTTTATTGATAGTCACAAGTATCAATGGCGATGTGAATAACTGTACAGGCTATATCTACTTTTTCAGGTTCCAAGAGTAGATACCGGTTGTATCTGTTACCATGACTAAGTAGGCAAATGAGGTACTTATACATAGCCCCATACAGCACTTAAAGGCGTTTTCCAGTGGCATTTCACAAGGGTCTCATGTGAAAGAGAAAAAAATTTCCAATTCGTGCCCTCCAAACCCCGTAGCAATACTCTTTTCCTAACTCGAGATATTTCATATTAAAGAGTGCTTATTTTTGTCCAAAAATACCTCCAGTTCTCATCAAGGTCACAGATTGTTATGCAAAGTGGGCACATTGCCTCAGATTCCGTTTGTTTTTCTTTATAAGTGAATGTCCTGTTTGTCCTTGAAATATGGTGCTGTTGGAATGTTTGAATATGTTTCCATTTAGATTTAGCACGAATCTACACCATATGTAGGGCATCACAAACAAAGTTGCTTAATATTCCCTACAGCGGCATTAATATCATAAAGAAATTCAATTCTTTGTCAAATTAATGTGCTGTAATGACATCACAGATTTCCCATAATGCACTTTATCTTGAGAAAAAAAATACCTTTCTTTGAAAATTTGTATCTTCCAAACGCTGCAAGCTATTGAGATCCGGTTTTCACTTCCTAAAAGAGAAAAATTTTCTTCATTTTTTAAACTTACTGAATTTTGTCTCTGGAAAATCCCTTTAAAAGTCCGGAACATTGGTATGTAGACATATATTCATAGTCGCCAGTAATAGCGGTGATGTGCATATACTTAAGTCTTGCACAAATCAGAAATAGTGGTTTTTTATTCATTTGTATGACCAACTACGCTAGCTCTTTACATTTTGGCTGGCCCATACTGTGATTGGAATTCTTAAATGCTGGTACCTACACTTATATACATATTCACCAGTATTTCTAGTTATTCTTAATACCTGTACATTTACTGTACTACTTCATTTATGAAGCATGTAGGTATTGGGATTAAACCTGTACTTGATAACATTACTGGCTAGTAATGCCCCTCTGGATTGAGATTCAAGTGTGACAGTGTCAGACCAGTCCGTTGAATCATAGTGAGAAATAAACTGTAAAAGAAACAAGCAGGCCTGATTGCTAATTGTTAAAGCTGAATTTACTCGCTGGGATAGGAGAAGACTTTCTTTATTGGGTGCAGTACAAAGACAAAGGTGCAGGCCAAAGCCTGACATGGCAAAGAAGGAGCAAGGTGTTTATGCAAGGTGCAGTGGGGACTTTTTTGGGAGCAAGATAGGCATCTAGATTGAAGGTCTGGTGATATGAAAATTACGTAATTGGTTATTTGATGTAAAAAACAATGAAAAACCTAAAATATTTTCTTAATTCCAATCAAAATCTATCAAATATTGACCATTTTAGAATGTAATTTTTATTTTCTATTGGTGAATAAACCTGAGCTGACTTTGCAAATTTATGACTTCAGAGGAGGGACTCACTAAATATGGCTAATGTTACTCTTTGCTTTCTCAAGCTTCATTTAAAGGGCAGTTGTAGAATTGATATGAGGTATTAATTTTGTCATTTAAAGTTGTCTGCTTCAAAAATGTCAACATCACTCATCAAAGTGTAAACTGACTTTTGAGTTATTAAGAAATAATTAACATGGTGTCAACAAAAGAAATACTATAAACACAGAGCCGTAGCAAGGGTCATATGTGTACGGGGGGTTTGAAGGCCCCAAATTCTGACTGGCTGGATGTTTTTCCAACTTTTTTGAGTCCTTCGTTTTTTGGTATACATCAGTGGGGATCCTTCCTTTGTCACTACATAAAGGTTTACTGTCTCTGGGGAGGGGTCTAAGGGGAGGGGGTGTTCCTCTCCCTTTTGAGAAATTTTTGTTAATTTAAGGTTGCTTAGATGTAAAGTGGTGCTATCTTTGGGGCATTTTTTGAACTGCTCATATATGGTTGAAAAATGTCCATTTACTATTCAGCAGCAGAGGGATCCTTCCTTTGTCACGACATAAAGGTGCCGTCCTTAGGGAGGGCTCTCTGGGGAGGGGGATACCCCCTCCCCAGGTTGATTAGATGCAAAATGGTGCTGTCTTTGGGGCATTTTTTTGAACTGCTCCTATATGGCTAAAAAATGTCCATAATTTGGTGACAGGGTTGCCAGACTTCCGGCAATAGCCAGAATTCCAGCTTTCGCCAGATTTTAAATATGGCTCCGGCCCCACACATTGCTTCCGTACCCTGATTGAAAGTAGTAAAGCCGAAGCTGATGTGCTGGCCGGGCCGGGACTTTCACAATGTGAAAAAGCAGAACAGACGTTCATGCTATTGTATTTTGCAAGCCCTACGATGTTTGTACGCACGTCTAAAATAAGAAATAAAAGCGACTGGTCAAATAAGGCTAGAGTAGCAGTTATACCACCTTACGTGTGTGTCGTCATTCGCTGCACTGTATATATGTACTTGGTGTTTTGCTCATTCCATGTGCGTAGGTGTTGCACAGTGCACAGGCTAGGGCAGTGTATGTTAGTGCAAACATATGGCAGCCTAACGGGCCTGGGGGGTGGTGCATTATGACTGTGAGTGAGCGCTACCATTTGCAGAGGAAATAATAATCGATGGCATCAATGGCAAAAGTTGCGGTAGCCGCTGGTTTTGCTGCCGATTATACCTAGAAATGGTGTCACATGTTTGCTGTCGATCAATCTGTACTTTTTCAGTCGATCAGTCTCTAAATTTCTTTCCCATGCACATCGGAATTTTACGTAAACAAACTCAAGGTAATGCATAGTAGCTATCATTATTTACTATACAGCTGATAGCTTGGCTGTATGATCTACGCACTTTGTGCAGGTGTTTAATACTCTGGCTTTCCTTAGTTAGGCCTTCAACAGTGTGCAGCCAGCCATATCACATATCATGTTTGTTCGATTGCAGAAGTTATCTACAGCTTGCTGCATACATCTTGTACTGCAGAGAGTATCATTTCAAAATACATCATATTACAGTGTCAAACATAAACCAAATTTGTCAAAAATGACAAAAACATTCTCCTGGCATGTACAAAAGACTCTCAAATAATTATCAATAAAATATTGACAACTTTTAATTGGAAGGTTTTTCCCCATCTAGGCACATTTCTTCAGAGGGGCTTTGCAGTTTTGCCATTGCAAAACGTGTAAAATACATGGATAGGCCTACTAAGATGCTAATCCAAAAAAATACATCTGTGGAAGTTGTCTGCTTACTCGTAAAGCTACAGGGTCTAAAATTTCCCGATTATTTTTGTTCCAAAGCGTTAACAAATGTTCTCTAAGATGTGTCCCTCTCCCCTTTGAGAACTTTTTGTTATTTTAAGGTTGCTTAGATGCAAAATGGTGCTATCTTTGGGACATTTTTTGTTAGGTGAAAGAAGAGAGAAAGTTGTCTTACAGAAAATGCATTGTAAACAAACCTCCTGAAGACCCTCCCCCTTTTTGGCTTTACTCCTCCCCCCTTTTTTAGCTCAAACCAGCTCTAAAGCTGTTTGAGCTATTGTGATCCGCCACTGTCACTCTGTCTATCTATCTATCACGTCTGTCCACAGTTGCCTTTAATGCTCTCAGGCGCACATTCATTAATGGATTTGTCGTTGAACTATAGGCTACCTGTCAAGTTCAAGAAGTTGAGGTCAAAGGTCATTACGGGGTAATTAAAGGCTGTTGTGTGAATATCTTCGAAACGTATCTCCCCCCACAAATAGCGCTGTATATTCGTGAAAGTTGGTCATAATATTTCTTATATAGTGGTTCTTTAAAGTAAAACAGATTTTTGATCGAAAGTCATACAAGGTCGTTAGAGGTTAAAAGGTCGAAATATCTTTGATGTGGTATTGCTTTGCGCCCGTGAGTCCGATATTTACCAAACATGGTTTAGTTAATCGACTTTTGAAGGGCTTCAAGCTGGGTGTAAAAATGTGGATCAAAGGTCATCCAAAGGTCATTTGAGGCTATGGTTGTAAATATTTTGAAATGCTATTTTCACCTAGATACTTTACCAAATTATCTTCAAAATTGCTCAGAAGGACCACTGGCATGTGCAGATTAGAAATTACTTCTTCAGTTTGGGATGAAGAATAATTTTGTGCCACCTCTCTATTTTGACCAGTCTCACAAAATCAGTTTACTACCTATTTCTCTTTCTCTCCCTTTAAATCTATACACTGCTTGAGGCAATGATTCTGAAGGTATCATAATTCGTCATCCAGCATGAGTTGTAATCACAATACTCCTCCTTTGCTGGTACAGTGTTATTGTATATAACAGATGAAGTTATTGATGTGTGTATAAAGACCAGAAGCTACTAGACATTTAGAAAGAACAATTGTAATTAAGAGAGATTTAGCATTTGGAAGTAACTTGCAAGATTGCACTGCTAAGGTAGGACAGTAATGGAGACAGACTTTCAAGTTGATA
>WURT03178998.1:0-10296 GCA_009936505.3 Holothuria glaberrima | reverse complement strand
ACAACTGGAAAAAAGGCCGTGGCCGGCCCGACTTAAACCAATTGGTTAGAAACTGAACCGTAAAACCTCATCTAACTAACTAACATCTTGCCGTGTTGTAGATATATCTGCCGAGGAGGCACGTAGATAGGACATTGGGTCGGTGGTCCCTGTTAGGAGAAAAAGGGGAGGAGAAAGGAAAAAAGAAAGGTTAAGATAGAAAGGTAAAGGTGACCATGTGCTGATGAGCTGGGGCATTTGGAGAACAAGGTAAAGAGAGTATGCCTACTTATAAAGTTTCATCACTTCAAACAAAATATCCCGATCAAATCTACGACTAGAGATAAGGTCTAAACTGGCTTACTAATAGCGATGTAGTGGCACCTTTGCGTCCCCAACCTTTTTAAGAATACATATGCGCGGGTAACCTACAAAGGATCACCTTACAAAATGCAGAACAAAGAAATGCAGCTACCATATTGTATGCTACAAGCGTATTGGTGCAGACACTGGCAAAAAACCTAGGCAAGAACATAAAGTCGTCTAAAATGGGGGGGGGGGGGGGGGAGGTGCGTAAATGTTTAAAAAAGTTGTTTTTCCCATAACTATTTCAAAATTAGTGAAGCCTACGCTGGTCGTCAATTTATTTAATCAGAGGTGGGAGTACTAAGTGACTAGGAGTGTGCCTTTGCCCATGGTCTGAGGGAGCTCACTTCATGCGATAAAAATCCATTAAAACCTTCAGGACTTGTTAAAGATATCTAAAAATCATTTCAAATATTATTAAAAAATGAAGATATTAGTAGATGTTTTAATGATATCTGCGACTATTTACTGATAGCAACAGACAGAGATAAAAAAAAGTAAAAAGGCTCGCCATGAGCCCATACAACCTTTCGCGAAACATCTCATACCTCATACGTCAGTTTCAATTTTATTGATAAAAATAGCATGCTTTTGAAGACGTACTGACTCATTGCATATTACAACGTGATGTAATATGGACAAATTGCTTGTATCTGTCTGTAACATCAGTCCATACCTAGATGAACTAGCCTCTGTTCTCTTATTGAACTCTCTTTGCCACGTGAGACTCCACAATGCTTTTTATAATCACATAGCAAGATTTTTATGATTGAATTACTTATGTTGTAACTTGTCTTTTTCTTGAATTTTGAAAATACATAGGGCAGTTGATGGAAATTTTCTAACACGGTTACATTCATTTTATTCTGCAGCAATGCATAGAGGTAGGAAGTGGGGGGGGGGCTAAAGCCCCCGGTCAAAAATGTGGTGGGCAGAAGTATGCTTCCGCCCCCTCATTCAAAGAACGAAAACTTCTTGTTTGTTCCCTGAGTAAAACAAGGTCAAAAATTTGGAATGATTTCCTTAAATTTGCCCAATATATTGCACCAGTTTGCACCTAGGGACTCTCAAATATTACAAAATTCTCCCATTAAACCCCTCCCCCATGTCAGTAGTTCGAAACAACCTTCACCCCCAGTTGAGAGCAGCTTCCTACGCCTATGCAGTACTGTGTGAAGTACATGTAGTAAGCACGCCCTAAATCTGTTAGGACGAATGCAACCAAATTGCAAAATAAGCGCTGATTGTCAAACCCTCACACAGCTTACACATCAGACAGAAATTGCAAAGAAATTCTAAGTAATAATGTATTTTCGTTACGTTTTAACTTTTACTTTCAGAAATTTGTTAAGGGTTCTGAACATCATAAAAAGCTGAATAATGACAGACAAACGACCGTGTCCTATCCCATCGATGTTGTCGTTTCTTGTTGCCTTTCTTCTTTATTTTGCTGGAGGTATTTATTTCGTTTTTTCACATATAGTAAGGTTAACTAAGTATTGATTTGATGGGATTGAGAGTAATGTGTGTGCTAAAGGCAATATCTCCTGATCTCCTGATCAAACGTTTCTAAAATGAAGGACGTGTGTCCTAAAGTTCATAGCATTCGAAGAATCCTTATACACACACAAACTTGCGATTTCAAGTACATAGACACTTTTTAATGCCTATACAAGTATACAATGAATGGGCAACTTCCTTAACTGTTGGTGCTTTGGGGAAATGTACTTTTGTCCTAACAATCTTTTTTACGTTCAGTTTTATTTACATTTTGACCGGCTCACTGTATCTTAAAGATTAAGTAACCGTAAAAGTTACGTGGTATTAGTCTATATATATATATATATATATATATTAAACCCCTAACTTGGTGGCGTTTCAGAGACGATATTTTTGAAGTATGGCCTCATGGTATCGATGCTTTTTATGAATTCACAGATTTCATTAACTCTGTTTATCCAACCGTTCAATTTGTTCTTATATTTTCCGAATGTAAGCTAGAATTTTTAGATGTCTTAGTTCATTTGAATAATGGAGTAGTTTCTACAGACATGTTTTCGAAACCCACCGATGGTCATTTATATTTATTACCCTCTACTTCACATCATAAACATAATTTGTCAAGCATACCATATTATAGCACTCAGGGTTAAACGAACGAATTTGTTCGACCCTGAATTTTTAAACAGTAGACTTAATGAATACAAAGCATACTTAGTAGCTAGAGGTTATGATCCTCCGCTTGTCCAAGAGCAATTTGATAAGGCAAGCAAGCAACAAAGATTTGCATTGCTCAAGCCTCAGAAAAAGAATACATCTAGCTGCAAATTCCCACTTGTTTTAAATTTTAATCCAGCATTACCGAATGTTAGTGCCATCATTCGTAAAAACATTCACGTCCTACATAGCTCTCCCCATATGAAAGAGATCTTCCCTGAGAATTCTATTTTCACAGCCTATAGAAAATGTAAATCTCTAAAAAAGATGCTAATGAGATAGAAACCACCCAACCAAAACACCGCAAGCTTGGAATACTGCTGAAGTGAGTTGCTACAAATGTGATCGCACAAGATGCGACCATTGCCCCAATTTTTTGTTACAGGGTGTGTCTTTTTCTAGTTGTGCCACGAAAAAGGTTTATCAAATTAAGAGTTATGTATCATGTACAAGTAAATGTTTGATCTATTTAGCTACTTGCTTGAAATGTAATTTGCAATATGTTGGATCTACAGCTACAGAATTTAAAATCAGGTTCAGAAATAAAAAAAATCCGACCTTCTTAACAACCGAGGCAGATGCGAATTGGCAGTACATTTGAATTCTACTCCTCACCATATTTCTCAGATTAAGTTTATTATTATTGAGCAGATTTACGCTTTATCAAATATTGATTCAGTTCTTACTTAAAGAGAGGGCTATTAGTTTGCCCAGTTACATACTTTATTTCCTTTAGGCCTAAATAAAAGAAAAGAATTCAATTCATACAAAATGGTTAGTTTTTTACAGTAAAGAGTTTGGGTCATTTAGTTGTCACTATTTTGTAATTCGCATGTAACATTGCCATTACCCAAGGAGGTTTCTCAGCCTTTATCAGCTCCTGTAGACATTTTAAAGTTTTCTTTACCTTTTTAATCTCCTTTATGATATTTGCTATAGCTGGTTTGGGCATCTACTTTTTACTTGTGTTTTAAGCTGTTTATCCGTCTTACCTTTTAAGCTTTATTATGTAGTCAGATTTTAGAATGCGTTTTTTGCTTTCGTCCCGTTTCACTTGCTTATATCCCATTTAGAATGTTTTTATTCTAAAGGTTTTACATTGAACGTTTTTCAACATGATTCATTCGAGCTGAAGAAGATAACCGAGAGCTACTAGACTCAAGGTGTACTTGTTATCTTTGTGTGTTCATTTTTATTTCTAGTATTTTCATTCTAGTATATATATATATATATATTATATATATTCCTGCTTGAGGCTGTTTTCCATTCATTTCTAACATCCTCTTTCAGTATAAGGCAAGTGCCTATGTTTGAGGAAAATGGCTCTTTGAGCGACTATTTAATACAGCGTTGACTGACTCATTCATATATATATATATATATACATATATTCCTATATGATATGATTAACTTTAAAATTGCTTCCTTCACCTATCGTTTCATGGGCAGCCTTTTACCGAAATCATTTCCGAATTCTTCACCAAAAATTCTTCAGTCCACAACTATTTTATTCGTCGATGATCTCTTCTCCTACATACTACTGTTACCCGTACCTCATCTTAACAGTTGCCGCTACGCTACAAAGCTATAAATCTATGGAACTCGTAACCTGATACATTAATTAACAGGCCAAGTATCAATTCTCTTTGGGAGAGGTTTCACCCAGTACTACATAGCATTGTAGTCTAATACTTTAGTAGTATTCATCACCATTTTATATGCTAGGTTTATTGTATCGATATAACTTCTTGGTTGACTTATTGTTCGAGTGAGTTCACTACGCATTTTGTTAGTAGGAAGCCGTGGGCTTCCGTGGGTGGGAGGGGCACGGGACCGTAGTGGTGGGGTCTGTGAGGGTAAGTTGTGGTCCTGTAATCTAAGTCATTACGTTTCCACTTAGTTAATTGTTTTCGCTGTCATATTTTCTCTTAGATTCTTTTTTCTTTATGCTTTTTTGTTTTTGTAACTCAGCCACGTCAGTTAACGTTGTTTATGTTGTAATGGGGAGTAAAACTTTTGACAAACCCCTCGGGGTTCTTTTAGTTTTACTTCCATCCACTTCACTATTATATATGTAATCATAATTTTGCGTATCCGTTCATTTCTATGATGTAGAAAAAAAATAAACGAAACGAACAAAACTATATTGAATCATACCTGTTCTGACTCTAATTCAGCTTGCAGAATCTTTGAGAATGGATGTTACACAGATATGGACAACGATTTCGAGTTCATACATAGTGCAAATATCTGTTCAGAGGCAAACAACAGTGTTCTAATAACTCTGCCAACCACTGCAAATGAGAGTGAAAGACTCCATACGTTTCTCTCAGACGAAGTTTCGAAATACCCTTTGTGGCTGAACTGCTATAAGGACAACACAACATGGCAATGTGGTGATTCCATCTATTACTGTCCAAATTGTGCCAATAATACCGGGTACTGGAGTAAGTATAAAAACAACCTAAAGACACTGTTTTAGTGTGACGTGGCACATCCCGTTTAGCGTTAATAAAGCTTAACTGCATACCATCATATTAAATTATTCCCACTCCAAACGAAATTTGTTTATACGTGTGACGTCGCACTCAACACTGTCAATAGTAGACAAAATAATAAGATTGACTTAAGTTACAAATGGACACAAAATTATATTTTGGGGGGGGGGGATCTGAATGGATGGCTGTTGCAACTACGCAGTCTTCAATGGCACTGGACAACCAAAAGGGTAAGAACCCGCAGGAATGACTATGCCTGCTAGCTGTAATTTGTTAAGGGCTTCTCATATTCTTGCACATTGTACAGACACCATTTTTTCGGTTCTGTTGTACATTTATGGTTGTTTAAAATATTTGTACAACTATCTCTTAAAGGAAATAAAACGACATGTTCTCAAATACCTAAAGTTTCTAAACCGATTCATAAAGAGATCCGCAGCCTTTGCAGCTCTTTGAATATTTGAATCGATACCACTTTAGGAAACATAATCTCTTGACAAGTTCCTTTTGAAAATTGAAATCGTAGTAGTTTTGGAGGATGGGAAAAGTACGGCCTCATGTTTGGGGGCACCACCCGAAAAATATCGAAACTACTGTTTGTGTGGACGTTTAACTCCTAGAATGAAGATTTTTTAACCCCCGTTTTTCGATTTTTGATTTTCAATTACAGTAAATATATTTTGCAATTTGTCATTATGTCTAGTAATATCATAACTGTATTTTACATAGAAAACCACAAAAGTGAGTACATGCGTGTCCTCTGTTTCTATGATCATGTGACCTAATGTGCTTAACGTCTATATGTATTTGGAAAAGGATTATTGAGATAAACATACAGTTGGTAATAAGAAGTTAACCACCGACATCATAACAATCTTTTCACACTAACTAGCCTTTGGAAACGGCAAGTTTTGTCAAACGTAATGATCAGATGATTACGCTATTGCAAACAAAACAAGACGGCCTGTGGGAAGAAATTTAAATAGAATGGCAACTTTTCCTCGTTCTAATTGAGTAGTTCCGCGTTCTTTTCCGTTTTTCTGTTTGCATCGTTTTCCGTTATTTATAAAAAGGTCAAGGCGCCATATTTTACCGTCAAATAGTTTTGTGTTTAACTTCTGATATTTTCGCTTTGCACCGTTAATATCGCTCAGATAAACAAAGATATGGGTTTACCTATCGTAAAGACCTTATGCACATGACGTCACAGTACAGAAAGTGCGCCCTCAAATGGAGGCAACAACTGCAGACAGCTGATTTGTGTACAGGGATGGATACGCACGTCAGTCTACTACACGCGCGTACGAAATCTACGTCGTACGTGCATACAGTGTGCTTCATCGTTTGCCTCCAAAATGACGTTACGTGACGACAATGCATAAGGTCTATTTGAAAGCTGCCTTCACGTTTGCGTAAATTTTTGTGTCTTTCTGCACTCTTTAATGTGAAAATGTAGTATTCAGTGTTTTTCGTGTTCCTCCTCGGTTCCGTTCTTGTTATAATCTGTATTCTGTATCACGGAGAATCGTAGCTCTAGATTGCAAGATCTAAAGTCAAATTTGAAATCTACAAAATTTAAAAAAATTTTAATGAGGTAGGCTATGTGCCCTTACTTCCGCATAAAATCAGTACCGGATGTTACAGACATCGTATAAATATGATTAACTGGATTTTCTATATATTAAGTGTATTTAACTCTTTTTGACCCATTTAATTATAGATTGGAACAAAGAGCCAAAAGAAGATGAATACTGTATAAAATATCGTAGCGATGGTAAAATTGAATCAGAGCCATGTTCGAACAAGCACAACATCGTATGTGTTGTTAACAACGTCACTACTCCATTGGCTGGCAATGAAACAGGTGAGTTGAAGATCATTTATAATTTCCGACTTTGATAGCAGTGCTTCTGCCGCACTATAAAAGCGTGTCTATCGTTTGAACAATATATTTCTGCTACTTTGTAAATATATGAACATATAAACATGTACAGGATTTTGACATGTGTGTTAAGCATTTAAGCAGGCATACTTTAAAAATTTGGCAAAAAGTGTATAGAAAAATGTTTAATATATAAAAATTGTTGTAGAGAGTGAATCCTAAAGTATTGTTTTTAATTTAAGCAGCACTAAGCGGTTACATAGACAAAAGACCAGTGTTGGAGCGGTTATCGGTATTCAATACCGGTATCGGCCGATATTGGCCATTTTCGACGTGTATCGGTATCGGTTAACTTTACTTTAAAACACCGATATTTATTGTCCAATATGAAGTTTGTTATTTAGTTAGATGAGGTTTTACGGCCCAGTTTCTAACCAGTTGGTTTAAGTCGAGCCAGCCACGGCCTTTTTTCCAGTTGTGGCTCACTGGCTTGTTTTCCCTACTCCAATATGTAATAAAAATGGTAAATTCCCAAATATCGGTTTCAGATAGGTATCGGCCGAAAATTGAACTATCGGTATCGGTAATATCGGCTTATTGCAACGTCGGTACAAATCTAAGATTACAGAGTACTTTCACGTGACGTCATGTTTTGCTTACTCGGCCACGTTTGCAGTGCACGTAGAGAGCTTGCACGGGAGTTGTACACTCCCATTGTGCACATGTGGTATAAACGAGCATTTACGGTATATGTTGTACGCATACGGCGAGTAGCACTGGTATTACTGCCTGATTTGCATTGACTGGTCACTTTGTTTACGCTTGTAGGCCAAATCTGCGCCTCGCTTGGCCACAAATGACGATCTTTTACGCTTATATTAGAAAGAGACGTAGGTGAAACTGGCCTGTTGGTCGATTGGCAAGCAAAGAATGTTTGCAAAACACGAAAGTGTTATAAAACTGTGATTTAAGTTGCGCAAAGAAACACAAATAATGCTAAGATAATAATAGAACTATTTTCACTTCATCAATTCATGAAAGCTTAATTGTAGATTAGAAAACTGCACTTGATGTATCATTTTTTGTAAGCACACATTGCACAGGGGTTGTGTTGGAAGAGTGTAACGGAAACACACAGCACTGTTCAAGGGCTAGCTTGACATAGCCTTCCCCGGAATTCCTTCACTTGATATTTTTGGTTCCGTTCACTAAAACACGCATGCAAACTAGAGACACCCTAAAACTCAGTGTCAAAAATGTAACAGAAAAAAATTCTACAAGGACACAATGAGTTAGACCCAGCCGGGAAATTTCCTACTGTTCTATGAAAGCATCTGAGCCACAGCTATTAGTGAATTACCACAGATAGTAATTTACGGCCCTGTAGGTTACAGAGTAAAATCCTGACACCTCTTCTTGTATGAATTGAGAAGTTGAAAGCCGACGTTAAGCATTAAGATCGAATTTGAGTTTGTTCAAAGAAGTTACGTTCTGTAAAGCGCAAGGCAATTTTACAGTAAACAAATTGCGCTGGAATTCATCCAAACACTAAATTCGACCCCTTTTCCCGTAACAAGGTTATGTTCTCTCCAGGGAAATCTAAGGAAGTTTCAGTCACCACCGTTACAAAGTTCTGGTAATATTCCACTGTTTGGAAGGTTGGAAAGCAATTAAATTTTAAGGTGAAACGAAATCCGGTCCCTCCATGCTTCACTTTGTTCCCTGAACTAACTTAGTTTGGGAAGCCCAAAGGGATTCAAATGTAACGCTAGCCTAAAACCTAGATCACTGAGCCGACTACGGAAATGCCTAGGCTATCTGCATTTAACTCACCTTTCAAAAGATCAAATTTAATTCGAAACTCTTTCTAGGAATGATGAAACGGCTATAGGCAGCGAGGATCGATCGTCACATTAGCCAGAGGTGCCTTCACAGCGGATATAAGTAAGCCTATTTTCAATATAAAAAACAAAGGTCTTAAAATTTGTTTCGAGGCTCCTGCAGCCTTGTCAAAGTTTACAGATACTTCGAGCTACCCCTCACATGAAAGCTGAAAAGTTTTCCAATAATGGCACTACAAAATTTCTATACCATGACCGTTTAGATTTTGAGCTGGAATGAGCTGAAATTTTAAAAGAGTACAACTACCTCTAGTTCTCTTAAACATAACAGAAAATGTCACTTTTTGATATAAATTTTTACAAAGTCTAAGTCACCTTCAATCCACCCCAAACTTTCAACATCCACACTTTGACATGTTCTCTTTGAGATTCATGGAGTATCATTACTCACGGGGGGGGGGGGTTCATGAAAAAATTGCTCTAAACCGGAGTTACAAGTACTATTTTTCGAATATTTGACAAGGACGAAAATTACTCTAATTGGGGTATGTTACCGTATGTGCGTAGATAACGGCGGAGCCGAAGCATCTGCGAGTAGGCTATGTACTGGCGGCACCGATCTTTCTCATAACTTGGGCTAACCTATAGTGCCCATTCATACCGTGTCTCGTACGATATGATACTGAAAACACCGACTTCATCAGTTGTTGACAGGTTTTTACAAACTGGTGGGCAAACATGTATAAAACCTTGGTTTATAGACCGATAAGCCAAGTTTTCGTTGTGATAAACCGAGTTTATCGAACCTCTCGTTTCAAAATTCGATAAACATGGTTTTACGAACAATTGAGCATTCGTCGTTGATAAACCTGATTTATCGACTGATAAACATGGTTTTTATTCGATAAGCCTGGCTTATTACTTAACTGATAATAAACTTGATAAACCTGGTTTATCGATTTGATTAACCAAGTTTATCAAAAAGAATGGCTTATCGGTTGATAAACGTGGTTAATCGAGACAAAAAAGCCCAATAATTTAAGAAACCTGGTTTGTCGACGGTCAATAAACCAAGTTTTCAGTCGATGATCGAGGTTAATCCGTTCATAAACTTAGTGGTTTATCGGTCGATAAACTTGGTTTATTGACTGATAAACCTAGTATATCGACCGACAAACCTGGTTTGTTGATCAATAAACCAAGTTTCTTGAATTTTGGGCATTTGGCTTGCTATAGCAGCGTCCGTTTTGCCCTTGGCGCCCTCATTAAGTACAATAAAAATCATAAATAGAAAAACTTTCGATGATAAGGGGCCGGGAAATGCATGCCTAAATGCTTACATGGATAAGATTGCTAAATGAGTGCTGAATTACTGTACCTTTGAGTTGTAGCTTATATTTGGAGAGGTAATGGTGAAAGTTAAGAACTATTTTCCGGATCTTGTAGTATTATTATGAGTATCCACAGTTGCTAAAAGTCACATTGATCCATCAAACGTTAAACTGTGATAATA